>CAUYON010077446.1:0-114503 GCA_963573935.1 Arctocebus calabarensis | reverse complement strand
TCAAGGAAATGCCATGAAGGATATCTGTAACAGTATGATCAAAATATTTCTGAATGTATATGAATCGTGCCCTGTGATTGCACCAATGTACATAATTATGATTCAATAAAATTATTAAAAAAAAAAAAAAAAAAAAGAAGGATGTGATTCGATTGAGCCCACCTGGATATTTCAGAATAACCTCTTAATCTCAAGATCCTTAACATGATAATCATATCAGCAAAGATCCTTTTGCTTTCTTTTCTTTCTTTCTTTCTTTTTTTTTTTTTACAGTTTTTGGCCAGGGCTGGGTATGACCCCACCACCTCTGGCATATGGGGCCAGCGCCCTACTCCTTTGAGCCACAGGTGCCACCCCAAAGACCGTTTTTCTAAGTAACACAGTCTGTTCCCACTTTCCAGAGATTAGAATGTGGAGATCTTTTGTGGGGCCACAATTCCGCCTACCACAATCAACTAGCGAATGTGCGAAAGGAAATTTAAAGGACATGTACACATATGCAAATATCCTAAACTATAGTCTGACGAAAGAATACTTTGGCAATCTTAATCTATGATCATATTCTGATCAAGAAATTCAGAAATGTTAAATAGTATTAGCAGATCTAATGCTGTATTGAGAGAAAAATGGAAACATATTATCATCTCAATGGATACAGAAAACAACAGCTAAAATTCAACAATTATTTGTGATCTTAAAATTACTCTTTGTGGACTAGAAATAAAGAGAATTTTCATAATCTGATAAAAAGGATCAATAGAAAATATACATTAAACTCAACCTTTGAGGCAAAATATTAAAGGAAATACTGGTTTCCTTCTTTATTCTTTTTTTTCCTTTTTTTAAAATTTCACATTAATAAGTGGGTACAAATGATTAGATTACATTGTTTGCATTTCTTAGGTAAAGTTCAAGTTGTAGTTGAGCCCTTTACCCAGAGGGCGTGTTGTATACCTTTACATTGTGCACCTTAGATGAGAGATTACCAATCAAAAAGTACTTTCTTTCAAAACAGAAACAAGATCACTCCCCTTTAACAGAATTCTAAGAGGGCAAAATAAGGCAAAATGAAAAAGAAGTTCTGCAGTTTGGGAAAAAATCTAAAAATCTTGATAATAACAGAAAACTCCAACAAGGAATACATACTACTAATAAGATAATGTATGTAGGTGCTAAAAAAAAATACAGAAAATGACAAAAGATTACATATGATATGATTCAACTTCATAAGACTCAAAAATAAGAAGCAGCTTCTTAAGGAATAAGTTTTGAAAAACTTACAAACCAAAAAAGTAAAGAAACCATAAATGCAATATTAAAGAGAGTGGTTACCTTTGGGAATAGAGAGATGAAATACAGAGAAATATATAAGTATTCCCAGCTAGTTCCAAAGTTGTTGGCAATACTCAAGTTCCTGAATCTGGAAATGGTTCATTCTTATTTATTTTATCATTACATTTTATAACATATCTATACATATTTTACATATATGTGTGTTTTATATATATTATATAATAAAATCTTAGAGGTTGTGTGTTGTAAATAAGAGAAATTATCCATTACAATGAAACAGAACACAAAAATTGCAATGTTCTTACCATCAGTAATAATCATGGTTAATATATCAGTGTATTCTATTTTGATATACAAACACACACATTTTCTTAACACGTGTGACTCCATTTTGAGACATGAAGATGTCTTTGTTATTTTTCTAAATAGAATCACATTTAGATTATAAGGAATTTTCTCTTTCTTTTCATATTATTATGTGACCATTTCTTTTTTTCCTAATTAGTGCTTAAGACATAATTTCTAAGAGCTACATTGTTTTCCATTTCCTGATTCACTGTTGTGTATCAATCCTGCACGTAAATTTTGGCATTGCATTTTTTTATTTTTGCATTGTTATAACTGTGATGAACAAACATTCTTGAACCTAATCCTCTGTACACATGACCTAGACTATTCCCTTAAGGTAAACTTCTAGAAATGGAATAGCTGAATCAAAATATACAGACTGGGGAGGTCAAATTGACCTTCACTTAAGATGATACACATACGTAGGAGTCACAAATTTTCTTCTCCCACATAGTGTGGTTTTAGAAACCACAATGTAGATTCTGGGAAGAATAAGAAACCTAGTTAATGGAGAAATCAACATACGATTTCCTCATATTGTTTTCTCCTTCCCTACTGTCCCATAAATATAGCTATACATAAATCATCAAGCACCGAGAGAAAACCAACAAGAAGAAAGAAGGTCCAATGTCCTCAATACTAACATGAAACCAACAGATAAATGACTATATGCCCACATGAGAGAAGAACACAGTTAAATCAAATGGGCCAGGGGAGAGGGGAGAAGAGCGGGTGACTGGTAAGCTCTCACCTAAGGTGCACAATGTAAGGGCTTATAACACATCCCTTGGGTAAGGGGCTCAACTGCAACTTGAACTTTACCTGAGAAATGCCAACAATGTGACCTAATCATTTGTACCCACATATTAATGTGAAATTTAAAAAAGAGGAAAAAGGAAAGAATAAAAAAGGAAACCAGTATCATAGATCATCCTCAACAGAATTCCAGAGAATATATCAATAAAACAGAAATATGGGGCCATGAAAAAAATCAGAAAGCTGAAAGCCTTCTCAGAATTTAAAACCATGCTTCTAGAAATAAATACTTTAAAACCATGATGGTAGAAATAAAATTATTCATAAAGATGCTGAAAAAATAAATTAGTACAAATAAAAGGCCTAATTGGTTGATCTGGAAAATAAAGTCACATCAAGGAAAATCTCCCCAAATGAGGAGCAAAAGAACATAGGTGAAAATTAGAAGATAGATGAGAACGAGTTGGCTATTGAACTGCTAAGGTAGCATTGGTTATATATAAGGTATAAGGCAAAATTAGTAATAAGTAATAAAATATAATATGTGATGGAAAAATTATAAATATTTTAGCAGAGAATTGAGGCAAATACATTCATTCCTTTAACATGGAATTCTAAGAGAGGAAAATAAGGCAAAATGAAACAGAAGTTCTGCAGTTAAATATAAATAAGTAGTTAAATTTATGGGTACATATCTAATTGAACAACTGACCAATATCACTAAATCTCTTTCATAAGACACGTTTTATTGTAGAATTATTCTCAGCATTGCGGAAGTCAGATAGTTTCCTAGAAATCACATGTTTCTGCTTCTACAGGCTGGAAACGTGGTGAGCATGAAGTATCACGCATGTCTGACACGTCTGTTTTTGTAGAACAGCAAGGCCTTCGGGTATGAATACACACGAGACATATAATGATCTGTGATTGATGATGAGTCAGTTTTTCCGACTTCTTCCAGGGTTACTTGAAGTTCAGATTCACAAGGATTACACACAGTTTTCATTTCATCTCAAACCAATTTTCCTTTTCAGTGGCTTTGAAACCAAACAGCAGAGAAAATCTGCATGTCAAACTCCTCGTAATGCATTTAGAGTTTTGTTATTATGCAATTTGAGTGCCTGCGCATGTTTCATACAAGATATAACTTCTCAGTATGAAAGCTCCAAACTCCTAAAATAGGTGTCTCAACACCGCCGAAACCTGACGCTTTCTCCTATGCTTTTAAGCCACAGAGACAGGCTATTCAGGGAAAAAACACTTTTCCCTACTCTCATCTTAGCAACTAGAAGTGAGGTTGGTGGCACGCACCATTTTCTGACAAAATGAGGATAACTAAACCACTGACTGAAGTTGTCAACTCCTGAAATGGGTAGGTTATGGAGAAAATAAAAATATTAAATGAAGTGACCCTGATAAATATTGACTTTCTGGCAAGTTTGGATCTCCTCATGCTAAATAAAAATATGAGGTTTCTTAGTGACACTTGACCTATGAAGTCATCTCCAATAATGTTATAATACATTGGACAAGAAATTCAAAACAAATGAATCCTCTAACTGAGCCAAATTATTACAACAGCCTTTGACTAATTCTCTCCATATTACGCTTTCCTTTCCCCAATTACCGCCCACTTCCTCAGTATGGTTTTTATGGTTTATAGAAATTTCAAGCTGTCAATGTCATAAACTTACAGAATAATAATGACCACAAACAAAGTATAAACAAAATACAATCATCTTAATTTAGGAATAGAGGTAAAAAAAAATCATAAAATTACAAACAATAGACAAACTCTTAGTTGGGTTACATTTAGCAAATTATACACTGGTAATTCTCATTTCTACGTTCCAGCTCATTTCTGACTTCTCATAAACAAAACTCAGATTCTAAAGCTCTACAGCATAATTCTTTCTTCTCTTTTACACTTAAATTGGGCTTAGTTCATTTTATTATCCTATTCTTCTATAGGAGATGACACCTGTTAATACAATAATCCTATAATCTGCAGAGGTGTGTTCCCAAGAAAATAACATTATAAACAATACAAACTTGGATTGTGTGTAAACCATATGAAAAGTACTAACTATACTTGGTATGGGTGTGGTTATGGAAAACAGAATGTAAATCTGAAAAACAGTTCATAGACCCTGTACTCAAAGGAACTTACTATCCCGTAGAAGAAAAAGACATGTTCACATAAAGGTCCAGGACCTTGGGTGTAAACAAAGAGGTGACCATAGAGAGAGAAGGGTGTACTAACTATATGATGGGCATAGAACTAGGTTTTGAAATTCAAATGCTGATGTTATGATATGGATATGAACTTTTAAAAAGTTCCACTGTGCTACCATGATTCTCTCAGGTCTGAGCAAGTCTTTTAAACACTGGGTCATGATATAATCAATGTAGGATGATTTTCTGGGTTGGATTTCAGGAAATTCAGCTATACATGAAGACATCACATGTATATACACAATTTATCGTTCCAGCCAACTACATGTAATACGTACTTCAAGAAAGTGTCACCACTTCATTGACCTCAAAAATTCTGACTTTGTCTAATATTGACCAAATAATTGTTGGAATTTACCAGAGAAAAATAATCTACTACAACACTATTTGTTTGATATTATGGAGATAAAATGATTGCACAGTTGATTAATGGAACTCACTTTTTAACCAGTTGTGGTTTTATAGAAACATGATCCTGGTTTCATAACCCTCTTTCCTTTCCAGCTCAACTTGTGATTGATTTTATGACCACGAGAATGTAGGAAAGTATTTCCCATGTATTAATGGTTTAACAATCATTCCTTTTTGGATAGTAAATGAATCAACTGAACAGACAACCAATAGAACTGGAGGGAAAAGGATATAAAAATGAAAAATAGCTATAAAAGATGGCCTGAGTGCTTTCCTTTTGCGCCACTGAACGAGCTGTATTTCCCTGGTCACTCCAAATTTTAAGAGGGATGCCTGGTGAGTGTAAGAATCAAAGTCAACACCTCTTGCATTCCTCCAGCTCCCTTGTATATTAAAAATAAACTAAATTAGCATGGGACGATAAAAGAGACTTGTTTTGTTATTTTTTTTTTTTATTCAGGAGGGCACCAACCTATGTCCTAGGTTTGGTTCTGCCTCTAGGTAGCCATATGACATCACATATCTCACTCTGTCTATATGCCTTTATCTTATCTGTAAAGTAGAAGTTGGACTAGATGATCTCTCTGGCATCTTCTAGCTCTAAATTGTATTATTGAAAAAAAAAAAAAAGAAAGGCCTCTAGGCTTCTAATTTGAATGCCAGGTTCCAACCTGATGTAAATGAAGCCGTCTGGGTTGTAAACCAGCTACAAAATAAGGTTTATAACGGAAACGGCTAGTGACCCTTGGCTGCCGCAGTGCTAACAGTTCCCTCTATAATATTCAGTTTCGGCTCCTATCCCTGGGCAGCGACTGCTGTGTTATGTAACGGGGACTATTGCAGGATTACCCAATTCTTTCACCTAACCCTAATTGCACAGTCTGCTTGCGGCTCCTGTAATGCCTAGCTCTCTTTAGTGACACGCTCCAGGGTAGATGTGGCTGTCACCACCAAACCCTGCTCTTGATGGTTTAAAATAACAGCTGTGTGCAACTTGCAAATACCACCCTTTTTTAGAATACATTATTTTTGCTTTCCTTTCTGTCTCTTTCTGCCTGGCAATGACTTCCTGCCCAAAATGACCTAGCACTAGGAAAAATTCTAACAAGTAATAAAATACTCCAGTACAGGTACAGTACATACCGTTCTCTGACATACGGCAGAGGCGAAGAGAGGCTGTCCAACTGGACAGACCCAGAAAAAAGGCAGAGGGAGATGATTCATGTTAGATACAAAAAAATCTTAGATTAAATAGTGCTGGCCCTTTTTTCTTCATTTATCCCAAACTCCCTTTATTACACATAAAGTTTTAACTCTCAGCAAAAGAAAAATTATCGGCCAATTTAGAGGATAAAGAAAGCATTTTGTAACAAAATATATGGATGGATAGCTAGGTAAATATCAGGTCTGACATACAAGATGAAACAGCAGACTGATTTCAAGATGCACATATCATCTGAAAGTTCAGTAATCATAAACAATCTAAGCATGTTTTTTCGAAATATGATAATCCAAGAACATATTTCTTATAATATGATTAAACTTTGGCTGCTTATAAAATTTTAACATTCCCATTTTAGAAAGCACAAGTAGACAGAAAAAGAAGTATAAGTCCAAATAATTAAAATTTATCAAATAATCTATATTTTCCCAACATATGCTTACAATAACATAATAAGAATCATATTGTATTTACAAATTTTCATATGATTTTTATTAATCACTGTCATGAATACCATATTTTGCAGTATATAATGTACACCCATGTTTTCAGCCTAAACTTTCAGGAAGAAAAATCTTTCATTTTATTTTTTTTAATTACAATTTTATTTATATGTAGGTACTTGGTTTTTGTATTATAAAAGAATTTTAGTATTCATTTTTTAACATATCATATAAGAAATTTTATGTCACATATAATTACAAAACACAAGAACAGATTATAAGGTACATGAGATTTTATGTGTTAATAACAAATTAATATTTCTGCATCATAGAAGGCTAAGAGCTCTTTGCCACTGTCAATATCAGAAGTATTGTCTTCTTCAATTTCTAAATTATCAGTGTCTTCTGAAGAGTCACTTTACTCATCCCAGTAAATTTCATCATTCTCAGGTCCATCCATAGCATTGCTGATGCCTCATTTTTTAAATGATTTCACAACCACTTCCTTCTTGACACCATTGTACAATCTTAGGATTCATTGATGGACCTGGGCAAATGGATTCCTCCTTGACTCTGCCTCTGGGTGTTAAATCATGACCAGCTGGCTGCATCCACTTTGCCCCCTCTCTCTTCATTAGGCCTCAAAGGGCTCTTTTGCTGACACATCAAATGGTTGCAGTTGTTGGTTAGCCCACCAGGTATCACAGGAAGTTGGGTTTTTATGTTCACTATGATTAGTTTTGCACTTTGTGTAACATGGGCTTTTCATTGCAAGTAAATCCAGAGGTCTCTGATTTTAGTGAATTACATGGGAATAAAGAGAAGAACTGGTCTCTGGTGGTGCATTCTTAAGCAGATTGGGTAACTAGTGATAGAATCAACCAGCTCAGTAGGCATGATTCTAAACATCTAAATGCCTACTTTTTTATTGTGCATATCTTATTTTAAATATATTAAATTTTGTGGGTTTGTTGAGAAGTTTGCTCAAAAGTAACACTGTCAAAACCCACTGGTAGACTAGGATAAAATTGTCACTTGGTCTTGTAAAATAAAAAATAGACACGTTCCCTGTAAGGATAAAATCCTCAGTGGGAGACAGAGCCTGAACACTGCTGCTCTGCTAAAGGAGCTACAGTTGGTAAACCTCTGTCCTTATTTGGCACTGATCGCATATTCCCAAAAGTTGTCAGCCACGTGGTGGAAATCAGACACAAAACAACCTTAGCCATTGGGTAATTTTTCAATTACTTATCCAAGCAGAAAAGCACATTTTTAGGGCATGACAAACTGAAATGTAGGAGAATACAGTACAAACTGTACACTAATAAAATTCAGTCTTGTGTGTGGGTTAGAGTCAGGAATTCTGGCTAGACCAAGTTATAATCACATTCTTGGGTTTTGGATTATTTTCCCTTTTAAATAGCTAAACGACAACCTTTTATTTTGCAAGTTTAATCTTAAAAAAATTAGATTTTAAAGGAGAGAAAGTGAAATTTTTTATCATAATACAATAAAAAAAAACCTATATAAACTTTTGGCAAACAGGCCATTTTTTCAAATGGTTAGTCAGAAATCTATCATAATTTAGAATAGATTTCTGCCTAAGACAATGACAAAAACAAAATAAAGTTAAATAAAAAAACAACAACAACCCAAAACATCAAAAATCGATAATGTATGTCCAGCATCCAGCACTTCCTTAAAAACAGGGTCTTGCTCTGTTCCCCAGAAAAGAATGCAGGGGCAGGGGTAGCATCTTATCTCACTATAATCTCAAACTCCTGTGCTCATTTGATCCTCCACTGCCTCGGCCACCTGACAACAGGTGTGTACCACCATACCTGGCTAATTTTTTTATTATTATTGATTATAGAGATAGAGTTTTTCTGTATTAATTAGGTTGGTCTTGAACTCTTGACCTCAATCCAAGATTTTCAGTTAAGATTTTCCTAACTGTTTCTCTATCAATGTTTACTTGGTCTGCTATGATTCTCTCATAGTCAGCTGATGATGATTTTGTGGCACAATTGGATGAATTTCTGCAATGTTTTTGTCAGTTCTGTCCTTTCCAGGCCACCCTGACTTCTCGTTAGTGACACTTTATCTCCATTCAGAAAAATGTTAATCCATTTGTATACTGCTTTTCCTTCATGGCATTATCCCTATAAACTTTTACTAACATGTCCCTGAAATCAGAGATCTGTTAGTGTTGATATAATTTAAGCTCTGACATTCTCATGATGCCACACAAAAATCCACAACAAAAATAATGGACACTACTCAGCAAGACACTTCCATATGTCAGTGGAAATATAGCTTTGAGACACGGATATACCAGGGTATGAAATCTTACCCAGTTGTGTGTACGCTGCTGCCAACATAAGGGCCCAGTTGCAAGTGCACAAACTTAATTGTCAGATCTCATATATAATTTTATTTCTCAATTATACCTCAAAAACCTGGACAAATTTGAAAACCAAAAAATTATTAAACTCAAAATATAAAATAATTCTAATGAATTTATTTAATACCATTAAAAATAAATTATTGTTCACATTTCTCTGTTTCTCACACATGCATACTCTTTTATAAATAAGATTGCTATTAGTTTATTATGTC
Source organism: Arctocebus calabarensis (assembly GCA_963573935.1). Lineage (NCBI taxonomy): Eukaryota > Metazoa > Chordata > Mammalia > Primates > Lorisidae > Arctocebus > Arctocebus calabarensis. The sequence continues at coordinate 105,176 of CAUYON010077446.1, read as the reverse complement.
TGTTAAGTTTCTTTTAATTGAAAGCTTCCCTTTTCAGAATTATTTTTGTATGCTGAAAAAACAAAATCCATTATCCAGTAGAGTTCCCACGGATTGGATTTGCTGAATGCAACCCCATGATATCATCTAACACATTTTTCTTTCTCTTAAATTTCTTATAAATTATTACTAAGATCTAAGTCTTGGACTCAAATTTGATTTTTTTCCTTCTTTTTGTTAAAACACAGTCATAAGTGGTATTTCTTATATATACACATGAATATTTTCATATTTTTATGAAAATCAAGTACATTTAGAACTCAAAAATTAAAGACAATACTAAATTTTTTTTAATGATATGCATACCAGCATCATGTATGGCCTGCCTAAATACATTAATCTGGTGGGCCACAGTTCCTTATTGATAGTAAAAACTCCCCAGACTCTGGAAGTTCAAGACTATAAGGTCAGTGATCTCAGTTTGAGATGACCATATTCCAGAGCCATTTAGTAGCATCTTTTTACTGTTCAAAGTCAGTTAGAAAGAAACCTTAATTTCAATACACAATCAGGTTCATTCTCAGCAAGCTGGAAACATCTCTGTGTTATCTGATACATTAAATTTGCCATATTTTGCCTTTCTATAAGGTAAATGTTTAATATTCTAGAGAATTATATTGTCACTACTTTTGGTCCATTACCTATAATCTCACTTGCTGAATTCTCCAAATATGGCTTACTGAGGAAATTCTTTTCTAATAAGATGAGGATATCTAGCAAATAAAATAATTTTAAATATTCAAAGTCAGCCTGCTTATTTTAGTACATTACAAAGTTGGCATTACTCTTCATTATCACATTCACTTTAACAATCTTAATAAAATTCTGATTTCATGATGGGTCTTCAGTAAAACATATCCATCTAAAGCCATTAATAATTAAGAACTAAAAAAACATGTATTTTTTCCTACTGGAAAACATATTAGCTTTCCAAGAGGCATTTGTTTTAGAATTTCTCATTTCATGAAAATAGTAAAAATGAACAACTATCTAAGAAAGAAAACAAAGTCTACTGAACGATCCAATCTACCATAACTCCCAGGTGTCACAGGCATCACTTCCTAAGGGCCAAACAAGGAAGCAGATTCACTAAATTTACTTTAGACCTGTCTGTGCATCCAGTATCTTCAGGGCAACATTGCTTGAGAGTGAAGGCCCTGCCATTAGAGATAATATTATATCCTGGACAGCCGCAGGACAGAGTAGCCTGCAGGAATGCTCACAGACATCTGTTTGGTCCCTGGGTAGGTTGCAGGCTTGTTTATATGAAGAGCTCCTGCTGCTAGATAGCAGAACTCCTTCAGAATCTGTTCCCATTTCAGTCCCTAAGGCAATGATGCACAGCTGTGGAGAGGAAATCAGCTCTCTAATTTGTTAACCATGCCCAGAAAAGAAGAAAACAAAATGCTCAAATGAGACTTTTTAAAAGACTTTTCCAGAAACAGCTATAAAATCAATATGAACTTGTGCCTCCAATCACATGAAATGTATACACATGGTTCATTTGTCCCTCTACCTATATCTAATCTGAGATTTTAATCCCTGGAAATCTTTATCTTCTTCTGACTTCAGCTGCACCTTCTCTTAACAGTCACATTGTCTGAGGACCCTGATACCACAAGACCTCTGAATCATTACGGCTGAAAGATATATTGGGGGAAGTTCCCTTTTGGAAAAATTCAGATGCTCAAGGAAAGTAGGCTTGAATGTCTATCCAGAAGATTAAGGTTAACATAAAGACATCATTTCCTTAAACGAAGGTCTCAGATTTTTAGAGCAAGTTAGATATTTTAATCTAACTCCACACTGTCTATAACTCTGAACCAAACCCATTTTAAAGGAAATGGTTTCCAGTTTCTTCTATTTCTCATGTACTTACTTTGGATATCATGACATATTTTAAATATATAAAAAGGTACAGAATGTACCATATCAAGTATCCACAGCCAAGACCCAGCTACCAAGCTCTCTTAAGATCTTCCAATTTGTCAAACTTGTTTTCAATTTTCTTTTTTTTTTAAAGAAATGCTTCATAACAAGTATAATTGAGGTAACCCAACTGCCTCTCTCGTGTCTTAATACCTTCCTTCCTCCCTCCCTGCCTTCCCAGAGATAATCACCAACCGGGACATGGTCATTTATTGTTCTTAATGCATGTTTACACTATTATAACGCAACGTCCAGCATTGGTTGACATATTTTCCTATTTTACATAAATGGTATCATATTGTAGGCATATTTCAGTGATGTCCTTTTATAACACAAGTAGTGTGTTTGAGGTGGAATCAAGTTGATATATGCAGAAATGGTTCATTCATTTTCACTACTGTGCCAAGTTTTCCACAATCTGTTTGTCCGATGTTTTCATTTTTTTGCTATTGCTCAAATGATGCTATGGACATTTGCATAAATGTCTCTCTGCACATATGCAACAGATTCTATACATTTTCAACTTTATTTGATATAACCAAACTACTCTTTAAAATGGGTGTAGTAATCTGCTCTCACCTCCAAATCTTAGCAAACATTAGATATTGCCAACAATAATTTTTTTCTTAATCTGAACTGCATTTTTTAAAATTTATATTTTTTACTAGCATCTTTTTTCCATAATGTTTACTAGATTTTAGCCCCTATTCAAATATCTGTTTGGTTTTGCTTTGTGGAAGTTACTCATTATTTCTGCGTGTACGTGTAGTAATCCTTTGTTGGATACCACAATTGTAAATGAATATACTACAAATAGATTTCTCAAAACTTTGTTCATTGTGTGTTTTTCCCCAGCTGAACAGAAGTTCTTCAAATTAATATACCCTAATTTATCCATAGTGAAATCCTTTGCCACCTGAAGTCATAAAGAAATTTCTTTCAATTTTCTTTTTGTAATATTAAATTGATCATGTAATTTTCTTCTTTTAACCTATACATCCTGAATAAAATGTCATGCTTAATTTCCCAGTACTTTTCTTAAATTTTCTCCTCTAGGTTCACAACGAAGTTTGTACAGGTAAATGACCTTTCTTGTGCTATCTTTGGCTTTGGTAACAAGTATATACTAATCTAATAGAATCTGTTGGGCTTTTAATTTCTTTCACAGTCTATACACAGTAGAGCATATCTGTTCCTTGAAGGGTTATAAAACTCACTTGGAAAATTTTCTAGCCCTGATGTCGAAGACAGGGGTGAGAAAACACAAAAAGATCCAAATAATTGCTTTAATTGTGCCAAGGTTTAATAGTTACTTTTTAAAGTTTTCTATTACTTCTTAACACAATTATTGGCAATTCTTCTAAAAAGTATGCATTTATCTAAATAGTAAGACGTATCTTGGCATTCATGAATAATTATAAAAGTTGCATATATATATATATATACACACACACATATATATATTTTTTAAACAGTCTCACTTGGTCACCCTTGATAGAGTGCTGTGGTGCCTTAGCTGACAGCAATCTCAAACTCTTGGGTTCAAGCGATCATCTTGCCTCAGCCTCCCAAGTAGCTGGGACAACTAGCACTCGCCACAATGTCCAACTATTTTTATAGACAGGGTCTCACTCTTGCTCAGGCAGGTCTCAAACTCCTAAGCTCAGGTAATCCACCTGCATCGGCCTCCCAGAGTGCTGGGATTACAGGCATGAACCACTGCACCTGGCCTTTTTAATCTATAATTATATCCTATCATCACTTAATTGTTGTTTATTTATGTATTTTTTCACTTTATAAGTCTTGTAAAAAGAACCAGATGTTAGTTGCTGACACTTTCTATTATTCCTATGCTTTTATTTCATTAATTTCTGCTTTTACATTTATATCTTTTCTTTAGCTTTGTTTTGTGCTTTATTTTATCTGCTTGAATTAAAAGCTCTACTGACCTATTTTTCTAAGTACTCTTCTAAGAAATTCATTTAAGAAACAACCTTTCCATTAAAGAATTTGATTTTCAGACTAATTCTGGGAGAAGAATTTTGCTTTTGGTTGCTCACGCTGTCTTTCTCACTCTGTCACCATCTCTTGTTTATGCCTCATCATAGTTCAGATCCAGGTTATCTGATTGTCAGTCTAAGACGTCTGCTCCAAGGCAAGATTAGGAATTTGCAGATCAGAATGTGAGGCAGAAGGTGGCTTGCTCAGTACTTGGTCCAGAGAAACCACGGCTCTCTACTACTGGCAAGAGACGAACAACAGGGGGCATGTGCACTTTTTTTCTTTTAATTTCTTTTTCCAGAAGATAAGGATTGTTTCATCAAAGGAACAGTCAAGAAGATAGCAAAATCTTAAAGTCATCCATATTTACCCTTTTGATAAATTAAGTAATAATACTTACAAGGTTAAGAAAACTATTCTCTCTTATGAAAAATTGATACACAAAAACCTTTACACACCAGAGAAAGAGCTGAAGGGGAAATGACCCATACAAATGATAACTTATTTGCCTTAATGATTCCTGTTATGCTTTTTCAATATTCTGTATGTGTTCATTACCTCCCAGTGGTAGGACAAGACTAACAAAAGATATGGTAAAAATGCGGTATGATCTTTCTTCGATGTTTTCATGCTCTTCATCTTCCATGGTGTGTTCTGTAGGAATCCCTTGGCTTGTTTTCCACCATGTTGATTTTTCTAATTAACTTTTTCTTTTAGATATTTTAGTCTTCTGTCATGGAAAATTTCAAACATGCATTAAAATAGAAAGGAATATGAACAAGCCCCATATAACTATTATTAAATTATCTTCAATAGTTATTAACGTATGACCAATTTTGTTTCATCTACCAGCACTGACTTGAATTTTAATTTTCAGGATCTTTAATAATTTTTTATGGATTCAGTGTTCACTTGTAGCATCCTGAGAGTCTCAGGGATAAATAATATGTTTACCGTACAGAAATGTGTGGGCTCTCTTTTACTTTCTTCTTAAATGTTTGATGATTCTTGCTTGTGCTCTTAATTTTCTGGCTGACCTTTCTGATTGGCCTGTCTGTTGCATGTTTACATAACCCAGGGCAGGGTTAAGGGCTGTCACGGGCTGCTGGAATTTGTGCAGCCGTCTGTTTACAGAGATGTTCTGGAAGAGGCAGAATGTGCCACTGAACCAAAGACATCAGTAGCTGGTCTCCTGGGTGTGAGTTCACTCTTGGGTCTTGCCAACCATTTAGAGTTCTGCAATATTTCTCAGACCCCAGCTCTCACTTACTGGTTCCTCCAGGATGCTGATATTCTGGCTGGCCAAGAACTGAAGTGCCCGGAGTCTGATTACCTAGCTGCTCTTGCTGCTACCCTCCCCCTATCAACACCCTGAAGGGGGCCACTGTTTCTGTCTCCTCTCCAGCTCTGTCCCCATTATCTGCCTAATGCTTCTCCAGGCCTTTATGCTTCCTGTCTGCCAGGTACTCCCCATAGTTCTGGTGAGGAACAGATTTCTTTTCTGTTGTTCTAAAGCGGTTATGGACTTTGAGAGTTCTCTTTTGTAGGTGCCACGTGAAAGTGAATAGAGGGTGGGTTCTGGATTCAGGCTGCCTGGGTTAAATCTTGGCTCAGCTATTTCCTAACTGTGCCTCAGTTTCTCTAACTGTGAGAGGGAGATGAATATGATTCATGGAGTTGATATGAAGATTAAACATAGGGATAGTCAGGACAGTGCCTGGTTCAGAGTGAAGCATGATTCCAAAATACAAAGCCAGACAGGCATGGTGGCTCATGGCTATAATCTCAGCACTTTGGAAGGTGAAGGCAAAAAGATCACTTCAGACCAGCTTGAGCCACAGTGAGGTGCTGTGTCTACAAAAAAATTTTTTTAAATGGCCAGGCCTGGTGGTTCATACCTATAAGTGCCAGGTACTTGAGAGGCAGAAGCAGGAAGATTGTTTGAACCAAGGAGTTTGAGTTTGCAGTGAGTTATGATCATGCCATTTTACTCAAGCCTGGGTGACAGAGTAAAACCTTGCCTTTAAAAGAACAAACAAACAAAAAATACAAAGCCAATTTTGTTAAACTTGAGAGGGATCAGAGATTTGCATTCAGGCACATAACCTTTCCATACAAAACCTGAAAAAGTCTCACATATGCAAGTGCAAACTATTTTGAATAACTTTCCTAAACATGGGGAACAGTTTTGATTGGTTCCTAGATTTAAGCAGGACTGCCTTAAATACCCGGCATTCAGATAAGTTCCAGACTAAGGCTAACTTGTGTTTTAGTTATTATGTGATGTCAAATAGCCAACTTTCTCAAAGCATATGATTTTACACAAGAGAGTTTCACGTGTTAGGCCTTGATGCTTAGACTTCAAAGAACAAAACTTCTTGGTGCTGTATCTCTGATACCACCTGGAACACTGAGTTTAACACTAGCAAGGGCTGGACGAGTGTTACTTGTTATTGTTATTGGAAGTGGACATTGCTATATGTGCTCTTTATGTGGCCACTGTACTGTTTGTTACTACCCAGGTGACATTAAGTAAGTTATTCAGTATCTTTTATCTTCATATTTTTCATTAGCAAATATAGATAATAATACTTATCTTATTAGGTCAGATTACCATGAAGACTAGAAATAATGTATTTAATTAAGCAATCACTGCCATAATTTTTAAATGCACTATAGTTCTGGTAGTTATATTAACTACGTATCCTCTTCAGGTTCAAATGACTAATGTGTTGGAAAACACAACTGTCCCTTAATTGACCTACAACCAGTCACGATCATTAGATGGGGAGATTGTTCTATCAGATGAGTGAATCATCATTTAATGCTCGGTGTAGCAGTTTATTAGCCCAACTGGAACTGCTTGCATATCACTATTGTCGGGTATTTCATACTGGCACAGTTTCCAGTATTGTCAGATAGAGCATTACTCTGCCGTTAGCTGTGTCAGCTCAGAGTATTTGGAATCAGGCTGTCACAGTGGTAGCCTGGAACTTTGACCTTTAAATAGAGTCATACGGATATATGCAAAAACTTAATAAATAGGAGGAGGCACAGTTTTAAGGTAACAAATGTCTAGATCTTTAATTCTATTTCATTATTTCACCCACATGATCTGCCTAAGGACCCCCCAAAAAGATGGAGGTGGGACCCCTCTTCTCCCTCCTTTTCTTTTGTTGCTACCTTCCTTTTTTGTAATTGCCCACTTTTAATCCTTAAAACACAGGTACATCCAGAGGTACATACTTCCAGGTAGTCAATTATAATGGACAGTTGGAAACAACGGTGCCTGTGGGTAATATCATGTTGCCAATCGGGTAGTTTAAATACCAACTTTCAGCAAAATTGAAGAAGAATTGAATTAACCTATCATCTGATGGATCATTACAATTATTTCAGTGACAGATAATTATAGGATATTTGGCATCTCCATCTGTAGTTCAAAAAGTAGAGATTAGTGCTGTCAGTCATTTTCACAATTTTTATGTAACTTTTTATTTTTTGCACCTATGAAAATACAAAAACAAAACAATTGTTACTGAATTCTATCTCATTCCAGAAATAAGCGATATTCACCCACGGATATGTGCTGTAATGAAATAGGGACAGCTCTATTCATCTCACAATTTAAACAACACTTTACTTTTTGTCTTAATAATTATCAATATTTTAATATATTTTTATATAAAACTATGTGTTCATAATAATTTTCAGTTAAGACGTGAAACTATACAAAATACTAGAGGAAACCCAAGGGTAACTCTTCTGGAATTGGTCTGGGTAAAGAATTCATGACTAAGAACTCAAAAGCAACAAAATAAAAAATAGACAAATAGGACTTAATCAAACCAAAAGGTTTCTGTACCTCAAAAGAAATAATGAAGAGAGTGAAGAGGAAATCTTCAGACTGGGGGGAAATATCTCAAACTATGCAGCTGACAGGGGACTAACACTCAAAACATACAATGAACTCAACAAAGTGAAGTGATAATCCATAGATTGGGAGAATATATTTGCAAATCAGATGTGATAAAGGGCTAAATTCAAAATAAATAAGGAATTCAAGCAACTCAACCACAATGAAACAAGGAATTCCATTTAAAGGTAAGTAAAGAACATAAATAAACCAGTTTCAAAAGAAGACATACAGATCATTAACAGGCCTACACAAGAATTGTGAATGTCACTAATCACCAGGGAAATGCAAGCTGCAGGGATGTACCATCTTATATCTGTCATAATGGCTAATATTAAAACAACAAAGAAGTAACAGATGGCAAGATATGGAGAAATGAGGACTGTTATATACCTTTGGTTAAATTAAATGTAAATTAGCACAATCCCTATGGAGGTTGTAGCATAAACTAGAACTAAAACTAGAACTTAACTTTGACCCAACAATTCCACTACCAGGTATCAACCCGAAGGAAATAAATCATTATGTCAAAAAGATACCAGTACTCTTACATTCAGAGATACAGAGTCAATCTAAGTGTCCATCAACGGAAAACTGGATAAAGAAAATGAGGTATACATGGTATATGCACAAATGAATATTACTGAGCCATTAAAAAGAAGAAATCATGTCTTTTGCAGCAATGTGGATGGAACTGGAGATCATTATGTTAAGTCAGACAAGTCAGACACAGAAATACAAATACTGCATGTTCTCACTAAATAGTGAGCTAAATAGTGTATACAGGTGGATATAGAGTGTGGAATGTTAGACAGTGGAGACTTGGAAGGGTAAGGGGGTGTGAGGGAGGTAAATAATAAAAGATTACATGATGGGTACAACGTATGTTATTTGGGTGATGGATACTCTACATAAGCCCAATTATCATGGAACAAAATTACACTTGTACCTTACAAACTTAAACAAAAAAATGTTTTAAAGGTAATTGTCATGATAACTGAATCTGGAACAAAACATTTAAAACATAAAGCCTCATACAAAAGTTGAAAACTTTTACATTTCACTTTAATTAATTAAAAAATATTTAGGCTATAAATCCCCATCAATCCAGGAATGGATAAACAAATGATGGTATGTGTATATCATGGAATACTATGCAGCCATAAAAAAGGGAAACTTTACATCTTTTATGTTTACCTGGAAGGAGCTGGAACATATTCCATATTCTTCTTAGTAAAGTATCTCAAACAATAAATAAGGAATTTAAGGGGAAAAAAGTATACAATATACTCAATATTATTATAAAAATAATATATAAACACACTTCTTTTATTTTTTTGACAGAGCCTCAAGCTCTCACACTGGTAGAATGCTGTAGCATCACAACTCACAGCAACCTCTAACTCTTGGCCTTAAGCGATTCTCTTTCGTCAGCCTCCCTAGTAGCTAGGACTACAGGCACCCACCCCAACACCCAGCTATTCTTTTTGGTGTAGTTGTCATTGTTGTTTTGGTAGACCTGGGCTGGATTCGAACCTGTCAGCTTTAGTTTATGTGGTTGGCACCCTAGCTGCTTACAAATTCATACAAATGATAAAATACAAAGATAGTCCCAAAAGAAAGAGGGAAGAGCAGAGAGAGGGGATGGGAGGGAGCAGGCTGAGTAAAGGGTATTTGGTGGGATATCATCTAATGTACACAATGCAAGGGTACATTTCAAAACAACTAAGAGTATATTATGAATGTCGTACCACAAAAATAAGTGAGATGATGGTTTTGTCAATTAGTTTGATTTAAGCATTCCACATTGTATATCAAAGCATTGCATTGTACCCCATAAATGTATATAGTTGTGAATTTAATGAAAATTAAGTTAAGAAAGGTTTAGGCTGGGTACAATGGCTCATGCCTATAATCCTGACACTCTAAAAGGCTGAGGCTTGAGGTCAGGAGTTTGAGACTAACCTGAAAAAGATAGAGACCCAGTCTCTACAAAAAATAGAAAAATTAGCTGGTTGTGCTGGTGTATACTTGCAGTCCCAGATACTTCAGGAGGCTCAGGATGATTGCTTGAGCTCAAGAGTGTGAGGTTGCAATGAGCTATAATGATACCACTGCACTGCAGCTCAGGTGAGAGTGAGACCTTGCCTAAAAAAAAAAAAAAAAAAAAATTAATCGGTGTCTATTCTGTCTTAGGTCCTGTTTCAAGTGTTATGAATTTAGCAGCAATGAAACAGAAAAAAAGAAATTCTTGTCCATATGGAGTTTGTATTCTAGTAGGTAAAAACAGACAAAAACCGGGTGGCACCTGTGGCTCAAAGGCGTAGGGCGCCAGCCCCATATGCCAGAGGTGGCGGGTTTAAACCCAGCCCTGGTCAAAAACAACAACAACAACAACAACAACAACAACAACAAGTCAGACAAAATACAAATAATAAATGCAGATATAATGGCAGAGACACACCACTTTGTATCAGAACAATGATATGGTGTTTCATAAGACTTTCAAGCATAAAATATATTACGTTAAATAATATTCTGTAAGAGAAATTGAATGAAAAATAAGAGTTCAAGGAGTTCATTGAAAATATGAGCTCATCAAAAATCTTTATCATGCATTTTTCATATAGATAATGATAAGGATAACATAGGTATAGCTTTAATTTCATTGGAATAGTAAAAACAGTGATATAATATGTTCTTAAAATGATTTTATTCAATTTTCTATAATACATAGGAAATCTCACTCTTCAAAGACAATAAAAATGTATCTTCTTTAACTTATAAGAGGCACAGCATATGTTTATGAAACTGGGCAAATAGGAATACCACTGGCTAAAATGCACAAATTCTGACCTCAGCAAAGGACAGAGAAGCATGCTAACCTATGGAAGGCCTGCTGAGACTCTGGCTTTTAGCAAATAATTTCTGTTACATGATGAAATATCATTTAAGTAGTTGAATATGAGTTTATGTTAATTTTTCCTAAACTTTGGCCTTATATTTATGTCAAAGCAAATAATTTGCTTGAAATTTGAAAACCAAATGTCCTCAAGAAAACATTGATAAAGCAACTCTTTTCTGATCATTTATGAAAAGAAATTTTACGGAATCTCAAAGGAATAAATATATAATCTGTGGGTTTTGAGGGCATTGGTACATTATTGAGGGGGGAAAAAAGGACGTGTTTTTATAATATCATTATCATTGAGTTTCAGAATTGCCCCCAGTGATAATAGAAAATGTAATGGAAAATTCTTTGTGTAAACACGTGGTACATCCCTCAGATTAAACAGCCCCTGGAACCTGTGATATTTAGGGTAAATGAAATCTTCTAACAATTTATCTGTTGTGATTCTGAACATCCCCTACTATACTAAACTCTTTTGTTGCAGGATTCTGCTCAACATAAGAAAACCGTCATGAGCAGCAAGAAGAGCTTGTCTCCATCTAGTGGTCAGTGTCCTACCATCATATTACCATGATTCTAAAATCAAAATATGTTTTATATTTTATTTTCTTTATTGTAGTAGAATATGATACTGACCATAATATTGTTTTCACGTTCTAATCACGTCTACGAAACCCAAGGAGTAAACAATCAGATAAAACACAACCTTGAAACAGACACGTTGAAATATACACACTTGCAAAGTTCCATGAAGCTATTTCTTTGTCAAAAAAAGAAAGTACAAATTCTGCCCAGAAGAAATTACTTTTATAGTTTTCTCACATACCTCACTCACATTATTACAGGAAGTTACATTAAAAGGCTTAATTTTTTTTTCTATTAGGCATTCCATTTTTATACCTACATGTAAAATATATTCATTGACCTGTGTTGAAGGTGTATGACACTGGACCTGTTCCCAACTAACAGAGAAGAGATTGTCTCTAATCAAATTTAAAATATTGTTCACCAAATAAGAACAATAATTCCTAATAGTATCTTGTCCCATACGAAATACCTGATTTTGTTCTATTCTACATAATGATGTTTTTTCTCTTCTTTTTTCTTTCTTTTTATTTTTCTATAAACTCATTAGAAATAAGAGAGTATAGATATGAACACAAATCACATATTTATTGAAAATGTATTATAAAATATTACTACCTTTCTGGTAGAATATCATAACTTACAATTTAAAATGTATTATAAAAATAATACCACTTTTTTTGGTAGAGTGTCACAATTGAAAATTGTATTATCCTCATTTTCATTAAAAAAGAGTGTCTGGTTTAGCCTCCATCCCATTAAAATCTAAGTAAGATTGGCTTGGATGTTAATTTATGCCTCTTGGAGTCTAAAGTTCTCCCCCACAATTTCTGCAAGTGTCCCCTGGGCTTGGGTTCTCAAAGTCATCTGCACCTCTGAGCTCCTGCACTCATGTGAGACATCTCTACTCTGTAATCTGGCAACTCAGACATGATATTAAGCTCCATTTCTAAAAAAATTACCCCATTCAATTACCCCATGAAGCATATGTTGCTAAAGATAGATTAATCATATCCATAAAAACTTTAAAGTAAACAACAGGTAAAGGGTCCAAAGACATCCTGCCTTGCCTCCTCTGGGAAGTAGAATCTTACAATGGCCCTTCTCTCCCATGCTCTTTTGACTCACTCCAAAGGCTTTACAACAAATCAAATGCTGTCTTTAGAAAGGAATTGTAAACTTTTTTTTTTTTAACATAGAGAAAAAGAAATTTAGGTTGAGATATAGTCTCATAGGAATACCTTGCTGAGTCCTTAAAACACAGGAAAGTGGAGATGGCCTCTAGATCTCAAAATCTTACATTGTGACATGCTTAAAAATTTTTTTGTAATCATTCAACAATAAAAGGTGGGTCTATCAGGCAAGAAGTTTTTATGTAAACTGAACTTAATGTGCAAGAAACTCAGAACCGAGATCTATCCAGAACAGGGAGAGAAACAAAAAATTGTCTTTGTTTTAGATTAACCCATTTATGGCATAATTAAAGTTGTATTTAGTTTTATTTTATAGGTTAGAATTGCTTATCTTGAGAACCTAAAATCTGTGGCAAAAGGAATTCATATACCTAGATAAAAATTTCCAAAATATTAAAAATGAAGGCCACATCCTGCTTCCACTTTCACTAGCAATAAAAAAATAGGTGACTTGTGCTACTTTTTCCATATTAGATTTGATTCTTTTTAATTGTGGTGTATGAAATATCTTTCCTCCTCAGCCTGCTCAGATCTTTGGCTCTGATTACCAGGAGGATAAGACAGGAGATCAATAAATGGATGAGATTAGAGGCTTGCCTCAAGTTACGAAAAGAGGTAACATGGTAGGGAGCTGTGGTAAAAACCTGTTCCTTTTAGCTCATTTTATGAATAAAGGTGTCACATATAGGATGTACAAAGCTTCTCATGTTATAAGAGGAGTATTTATTCTACAGGTTAAACTTACCTTGAAAAATGAAAGATTTCTGAGCAACTAAAACAAGGCCACAGATCATGGCCAAAGATTTCCCTGGTGTCTTCCTCCCTCTGGGAAATTGGAAGCTGTGCAGGTTTCTTAGGAGCAAAATGGTTAGTTACACTCAGAAAAACAAAGAGCAAACCCTTACAAATAGTTCGTGTTGGATAAAGAGAAAGGAAGACAAATTATCATGTGTAGGACAGAATGTATGGGACAGCTAAGCTAATTCCTCAAAAAAAAAATCCCTGTACTCCTCGCGGAAAAATCTGTTTCTCCTCTTTTCCCTTCACTTGGTAGGGGGGCTAGGCTCCATAAACAGCTCCCAGGGAACTTGCCTCCTTTTGTTCTCAACTTTGTGTATCACTTTCCCTTGCTTCTGGGCTTTCTCAATGAATCAGTTAGACCTGGTAGAATATTAAAGAATATTTGATATCTGAGCCTCAGTCAGAGGTCTTATAGATTCCTTCTGAGTCTCTCAGGGAGCTCTGTGCGCCTTGAACCATTTAGAAAGAAAGAGCTCTAGTTGGCAGGGCTTAAAACACAACACACTGTATACAAATCACGTGGCGCAGAAGAATCTCCCAGTCAAGCCCTGTCCAAATTCCTTACCCACAAAACTATAAAAGATATTGAAATAGCTACTTTCCATTATTAACTTTGTGGGTTGTTATGCAAAAGTAGTTAGCCAAAACATCTGGATTCTAGTCATTCACTTTCTAGGTCTTTGATATACATTTTACACCTTTTGAGAAGACTTTTCTGACCTCATATTACTTATTGTGTCATAATTGCCTGTTTACTTTGGGTTTTGAGTTTAATGAGGACCAGGATCTTGTCTGAATTGATCATCACTGTACTCCCCTCAGAAGAAACAATGCCTGGTAAATATAGTAAGTAATAAACAAACATAATCCACTCATTTAATGAATGTATTTCCTATGCAAGTAAACACTGATCTCTGTCTCCACTAGGAAGAAGCTCCTTGCCTGTTACACCAATGACAATCAGCTTCCAAAAAAGGCAGCCACACCAAATATATCTCAGCAAAATCTAAAAGCAGTGTCCCCTTCATAAACCACTTGGACACCAAAATTGTTAAAATGCATAGAGGATTAAGAAATAAATCTGGGCAGTGAGGATTCTTTTTCCAAATATTCATTTTAACTCTATCGCTCTGAATTTTGACCAAAGGTTAAATAGATTTGGATTGGTGCTATTCTCATAGCTTGTATGAATAAAGGGAATATTAAGATTATGAAAGCTCAAGCTCTATTTTCTAAATGAAGAAAAATGCCCTCTCTTATCCTATAAATAAGACATCTGTGAATTGGCAAATGCTAGCAAAAACAAGTTCATTTTGTAACAGTAAAACTGTCAAGAACACATTTGAACCGAAAATATATAACTAGGAAAATTTTACAAGATGCAGATGTCATGTCCGGCAAGGAGTTAAGCCAAATGACCCAAAAGATGTAATGGGCAGGGATTTTACAAAGTGGATAAAGATCAGAGCAAATGAAATACACATGCAAACACACACACGGATGTCCCTCTCTCTTATGTCACCTGGTAAGTTCCAAGGACCATCCAGAAAGTGGAATATGCTTCCCCAAGCATCTGACCCTGATTGAGGAATTACTAAGGAAGGGTCAAAAGATATTCCAGGCACTGATTCTGGAAATCTCAGATAGGCGGTTTGGTTGGTCTTCTAAGCTCTTGGCAGTTGCTTGTAATGAATCATAAGACCTACTCATTGTCTTCTATCACTTTGAGTCTGAGGAGCCACTCTGGAATAAATGATATAATAGCTTCTGCCACCCACAACAGTCCTTGCATTGCTCTCTCAGTAGCATTCCTTAGGGAACAAGATCCCAACTTACTGTCATCCCTCTTGGAGATCAACTTTACTTACAACACACATCCGTAGTCATATGCATGTAGTCAAAACTCCTTAGTTTCCAGGCAAGGCCTAGAAAGTTTGACTGAATTAGTCAGAATCACAGTGTCAGAGCAGGAATTATGTGCTGATGTTTCTTATGCATTCATTTAACATTTTACTTATTTCTCTTTTTTAATTTTTGTTTATTTTTTATTTTTTTAAATTGTATTAAATCATATTTGTGTACATTAGTGCAATCATGGGGCACAATGTGCTGACTTCATATACAATCTGAAATATTTTCATCGAACTGTTAAACTTAGCTTTCATGGCATTTTCTTAATCACCATATGAAGACATTGGTATTCTGCATTTAGTAAGTTTCACCAGAACCCTTCTAAGATGCACCATAGGTGTCATCCCATCCATTTCCCTCCCTCTACCCATCCTCTCCTCTCCTCCCTTGCCCTTTTCCCCATATTCTTGTGCTATAATTGGGTTTTAGCCTTCATATGAAAGCAATAAATTAGCTTCATATTAGGACTGAGTACATTGGATACTTTTTCTTCCATTCTTGAGATACTTTGCTAAAAAGAATATGTTCCAGCTTCATCCATGTAAACACAAAAGAGGCAACTTTCTTTAAAGTTGCATAATATTCCATGGTATACATGTACCACAATTTATTAATCCATTCGTGAGTCAATGAGCACTTGGGCTTCTTCCATTACTTAGCAATTATGAATTGGGCCGCAATAAACATTCTGGTACATATATCTTTATTATGATGTGATTTTTGGTCTTCTGCATATATACCTAATAAAGGAATTATAGGCTCAAATGGCAGATCTATTTTTAGATCTCTAAGTGTTCTCCAAACATCCTTCCAAAAGGAATGTATTAGTTTGCATTCCCACCAGCAGTGTAGAAGTGTTCCTTTTTCTCCACATCCATGCCAGCATCTCTGGTTTTGGGACATTTTACTTATTTCTCAATGGGACTCAGATACTCAAACTCCTGAGCCACGTAGAAGGTAAAGTCTCCTTGAAGAAAACACATAATACTGTGCTTTACTCTCTTTCACTTTAGTCTTTGCAAAATCCCATGATATATTAAGTTGTATTAAATTATTTTCCATTTACAGATAAGGAATTTGAGTCTCAGAGAACTAGATAGGAAATAGGTCTTACAAAGTTTTGGAAAAGAAATGTCTTTTTATATTCCCTAAGAACTTTGTATTGAATCACTCACAAATCTATTCATAAATTCTTCTTTCTCTTATACAACAGCTATACTACCTCTTGTCTTATTGATATACTCAACAACTATTTTTGTATTACCTTCTATATGCCAAGTTCTTTTGAGCCAGTGTGGATGTAGGAGTAAAATAAACATGGAGCTCAATTCTAATAAAGGGAGACAAATAGTAAAGAAACACGTAAGTAAAATGCGTAGAGTGTCAAATGGTATTAAAGGCTATGCAGAACAAAAGCATGAAAGGGGAATACAGTATGCAATGTGCAAGGAGAATACAATAGATTAGTTAAGGAAGTCCTCATAAATAAAGTAAATTTAAGAAAAGTTAACTGAGATTTTTATTCTATTTTATTTTTCATAGACAATAATTATATACATTTATGGAGTAAAATGTGATGTTTCAATACAAACATGAACATTGTGGAAATATTTTGAAATACACATTATTATTAACTATAGTTACCATGTTGCGTGATAATCACCAGAACTTATTCCTTCTAACTGAAACTTTGTGCCTGTTGACCAACATCTCCCCTTTTCCTGTCCAACTCTCTCTCTGTTCAGCCTCTGGAAATCACGATTCTATTCTCTACATCTATGAGTGAGACTTTTTAAAAAAGATTCCAAGATAACTTTGAAAAAGGCATTAGCATTACCCATATCTGGGGGAAGAGAATTGCAGTTAAAGCAAACAGCTGGAATAAAGCCCTACAGCCTAGTATGTTTCAGGAACAGCAAGAATAGGGTCACTTCTCTGGTGTAAGGGTAGGGTGAGCTACAGAGAGGTTATAAGAGGCACATCCTATATAGCCTTGGAAGCTCCCATATTTGGCTTTGGAGTTGGCTTTGGATTCAGTGAGAAGAATGAGGGTATAACATTCTTTGGCTTATTTTAAAGGATCCCTCTGGACGCTACTGTAAGATAGGCCTATAGGGGAAAATAGCTGGAATTTGGGTGGCCCAGTCTATAGGAGACCAAGCTGGAAATAGCCAGTGTGGTTTATGTAATTCTTGTTCATCTAAGGTTTCTGATCCTCTGTCAGACCTCAGCCGACCAAATAATTCTGCTGTTTCACGCCGATATGAGAAGACGTCTGACACTTTATTGTTGTTGCATTTGTTAGTCTGCTGTGCTGTGGGAGCCTTCTGTGTTTCCTTGTGTGGTAAGAACTTTAGCCAAGAGATAAGCAGGTTGTACTCCTTCTGTTTCTTGGCAGGCCATGTGCTTTGATGTAAACAGATGATCATGTGGTTGTATTCGCGTGGTTGTGCTTGTAGGAAAATGACAGGGAAAAGATGTGTGAGTTATGATGATATTGTAATGTGGATTTTGGAGGACAGTGAGTTTGAAGGAGAGTTTAGTGATGAAAATGAGCATGAAGAAACTCTTCCTGTATGCAGTGACAGTAGTTCCAGTGAACCCAAAGCTAATGGTAAAGAAAAAAGTGACGATAATATAAAAACCTGTAATGAGTAGTTGGAAGGCTTTTTTGATGGTGATGTGATCTTATCAAGTTCCTATACTCTGTTATACAACAGGGATTCACTGTTCTAGAAAGCGCTCAGCCAAAAACTGAACTTGAATATTTCTAACTCTTTTTCTCAGATGATCTTATTGGTGGAGTTGTGACTGCAACAAATATGTATGCAGTGGAAAAAATACAGAAGGTGACTCTACTAACAAAATGCTCAATGCAGCCCTCATGGAAGAATGTTTTGTGAGAAGAAATGAAGGCATTCTTCGGTGTAATATTGAACATGGCTTTGAACTTGAAAGCACAATTAGTTGACTATTTTACTGAAGATTGGCTAGACCAAAACTCATTCCTCAAAGATGTTTTCTCTCTCCTCTGTTTTTTCCAAATATTCTGGATGCTGCATTTAGTTCCTCCTGTCACAACTCAAGGGAGTATGTGTACCCAAGGGAGCAAGATGAATAGTGTTAGTGAGTGCAATGACAATAAATGCAAAGAACTTTATATGTTGGGAAGAAACGTGTTTATAGATGAGAGCACAGTGAGTGTCAAAGGAAGGAGTCGATTCAACTGCTACAATCCAAAGAAGTCTACAAAGTGGGACCGACGATTGTTTTTGCCTGTGTGATTCAGTAAATGGTACACACAGAAGCTATTATAGGTAAATGTACCTGATCCAACTTGCACACAAATTTAACTTAAGAACAAACCTACAGAACCTATCTCCTTCATAACCTGGGGACCACCTGAACTCTTATTTGATCCTCTTATTTCGGTACCCCTTCCTCCGTTTTTGTGCATTGGGGTTCTACGGTGTGGGGGACCCTCTTTCAGGTGCTCTGTATTTCATTGCATGTCTCAGAATTTTCATTTTTTGCTAGCTGTGCTGTATTCTTATCCCTTTAAGCTAAACTTTCATTTGATCCACAAGATTGGTTTCTTCATTCACTCCCAAAACATTTCTGCTTTCAGTCTTTTCCTTTGTTTGTATTTCACATTTTCATCACATCAGAGATTTTCAAATGCCTCTCAGAAATACTGAGCTAGTTTATTGTTAGATACTTAAGGCCTTGGCACATAAAACACTTGTGATCTAATTGGAGTCTTACACAGATGCTTCAATTCTTCTATGTGGGAGAATTCTGGCCTATAACCAGGGAAGGTGGAAATCAAATGGGTTAGAGTAGTCAGGGAAGGAATTAGAAAGGATGTAGGACTTGAAGAGGGGGTTGATCTTAACCAATAAAGTGGAAAAGGGAAGCACTATTTACAGAAAGAACAAAAAATGGAAGAAACATAAATATGACATTTGCAGATCTTGTGAGGAGATGAATATGATGAAAGCAAGTAGTTACATGAAGTCAGAGAATGGCGAAAAATATCTTTTGAAAAAAATTTTCAGTAAAGTATGTCAAAAATGAGAAAAAGTATCCAATGTACTCAATACTATTATGAAACCAATACATAATCACTTACACATTTATACAAAAGATGAAATGCAAATGTCATACAGCAAGAAGGAGTGGAGGGAAAGAAGAGGGAAGGGAATGGTGGATGGGATTTGGTGGAACCTTGCCTAATGTGCACAATGCAAGGGTGCATTTCAAAACAACTAAGAGTAAATTATAAATGTTTTACCACAAAAAATAAGTGAGTGAGGTGATAGTTATGTTAATCAGTTTTATTTAAGCATTCTACATTGTATATCAAATCATCACATTGTACCCCATAAATTATACTTATAATTTAATAAAAATTAAATAAATAAATAAATAAATTCTCCTTTCATCTTTTATTTTTCCTTTATGATTAAATGGCACAAGTAGTATACTTTATAGTATCCTGATGTTTCTAAACAAAGAGCTGTCAATGATATTTCCTGCCATAATATCTATACTTGAGCCTCTATGCTCAATAACATAATCAAACTACAATTAGGATGTTTTCCATTTAGGTTTGATTTTTTCCTCACACCATAGAATTAATTCTCATCTTCAATATGCTAAAACAATTGATAGAAGATTTTATTAAAAAAAAAATTCAACCAAATAATTGCTTCATCTCTGAGAGATTAAGCCCCTGTATGAACACTTTTTCTGTGAAATGATTCATTTATTTACCAAATCTACCAATCAACAGAGCAGAAATAATTGAAATAACTGTATAAATATCAGTGAATCATGAGACTCAAACTCATAATTATAATGTTTCATTTCATCAACTGCCAAGGTAGAAATTATTTTCTCTTCCATAAGTATGACCTTAAAATTCTAAGCTCTGTTGGACTTCTAACACATCAAACACTTCATCTGTATTCTACAAAGAACAAATAATAATCACAAAATGTGTCTGTCCTGTGGTAAGAAAAAATTCCTGACAGGTTCCTCCCTAAATAAAAATAAATGGACTGACTCTCATAAAATTTATGTGGTTCACACAGAAATAGTTGGACTACTTTGAGACCTCAAAAATGTCTGGTTAAAAACTCAAGAACCACACTAGGATAAACTTCCTGTTGATGAGATTGCTAAAATCATGGAATCCCCAACAAGGAAAGTAATGGGAAGCTTATCATGGGAACCCTTAAAAAACACACCGGATATAACACTAAAGAGTAAAAATAGCACTCACATATATAAAAACATGGAGGCAAAGCAAAATTCTCTCCTATCTCCAAATACTAAGATTCTCAGAGACTCATGTAATCCTTGCATTTTTGCTTGAATTCTACATGATCTGGGCCTGCGTATATATTGCCTATGTGTTTTGGGTTCAGTATCTCTAACCCATCTGATTATTGATAATCATTAAAATGAGTAGAAGATGTTCTTTTGGACTACCATCTCCAAGTCCCAGAGTTCCTGTGGTATGCTCAACATTGGTGATGGGACTCTTAATTCCTATCTGATCTACTGCTGGCAAAGATCTTATGTTTGTAAGAGGGCTGGCTAGAACAGGCTGCTTTCTGTGACCTTGGAAATGTAGAAAGTTAATCAGATTTCCCCAGGATTAAATTTATAACCCATTTTTCATTAGCTTTATGATAGCCAAGTCATAAAATATAGAACTAAATTGCCATTGAAAAAACTAGTGCATATATAAATAGCAGTATTAAGACATCCAGGTGGTATTTAAATCTAATTAATTGTCATGAGTAGGTTTAGTCATAAAATGATCATAATCTGTTGTGGAAGAAAAAATGACTTTGAAGATACTGATAATAATAACAATGTACTAGAAAAATTCTGTATATGAGTAGTGACTTCATACTTAAAAGTAGAAGATAATGTCTTATCCTCCTGGAGTTATTTAATCCAGAAATTTCTATTCTGCCTGTATGTTTCTACTAAACAGACTATAGCTGCTTCCATAAAAAATATATGAGTTAGGCATATCTCTAATATAATCTTAAAATGTTATTTGTGTCATCTTTTGATCTCTCCTCCTATACTTTGGGAAAGTACCATTTCTTTTTATATTTGTATCCCAGATTTCCATGCCGTTCTTTTGTATATTTAAATGACCATTTGTGTATACAATGCCTAAGGACCTGAGAATTCAGCTTTTCATTTATTTATTTGCTTTTCATTTCTGCCACATCTATAAAATTAGTACATGGGAATGGAGCTGAAATAAATAGGATAAAAAATGTATTTTCCTACAGGTATGCTAATACATTGGTTACTTCACATGCAACTAAGTAGTTAAGGCTATCAAGTATCTTCACTAAGCCACTAACTTATCAGTCAAAGTTTGCATAGCCAGGGATCTCTAAATACGTAAACCATACAAAAGATTTCTGCAAAGGAGTATAATAGAGCTGATTTAATTGATCACAAGGTTGTCCTGGCTTCTTATAATTAAGATGATTGGCAGAATTTTATTCCTTATCAGTTGCATAAGTCAACTTGACGTGGGCGGCTATTCTAGTATTCTGTATATATTTTATGTGGTTAGCATGTGATTCTCTTAAGAGCTGTTAACCATGGCTATGGGTCACTCACATGGTTCTTGAGTTCTTCACAAGATATTTAATGAAATTAAGCAGTGATTTATGTATCACAGACGCGGGCTGCAAATGTCCTAATGAAAATTTTTTTCTTTTCCTTTTTTTTTTCCCAAAGAAGGACTCACCTGGAATTCTTACTCTATGTATTTTGGGGTTTCCTGAAGGTTTGCAACAGTGAGGAGACCAACCCTGTCATACTCAGAGAAAAAAGAACTACAGTCTTTGAAGGCAGTTTGACAAGGGCACTCTGTCCCTGAAGTCATTTTATTATCTGACTACTGTGTTACTCCAAGGAGCCTGAGACCACCTACCTGCACATTGAAAAACACAGCTGAGATCTGTCTTTGTGACCCAGACAGATGCCCTCTCAACTTCTCTCTGTACTGAAGGAAAACATTGCAGCCCAGGCCAGATGAAAACAAGCATGCCCCCCGCCCCCACCTTTTTCTGTGGGAAAGATGAGTTGAAACCAATTTAATATATTTGAAAAATCTGGGAAAAAAACAGAACAGATTTTTGAAAAGCTGTTCCTTTACCCATTGGTATGCTACTTGCAGGAGTCTTACAAAGGAAACTTCTGTTGGAGTGGAAAACACTGAGTGAAACCCATGTTATGTGAGACTTTAATTCCCCAAAGCTGGAAAAGTGAAAGAATCAGATCCCTATACTCTTGGACAGTTACAAAGAATGTTTGTGCAATTGGTTTTAACCACTTTATTAGGAATCCCCTTCATCTGCTGAATATAGTTAACACAAGTCAGGTGGAGCTAATTTTACACTTGCTCTTAGCCAAAAGGCCAAGAAGCCGGTAAAGCTAATTTTAAAAAGCAATATTGTTATATTATATGCAACAGATTTCTGAGAACAGACAGGAAGGATTGGTTTGTTCCTGTTCATTAAAAAGAATTTTTTTCACCAACTGTGTAGCTGTACTATTAATACGACAATTATTATAGCCTTGTCACAACTTCATTGGAATCAATGATTTAATGTGATTTATGTCTTAATGCTTTTTTCCTGGAAGGGGGTACATTTGGCGCAAGATATCTGATTTCATGCAATAAAATCATAGACCCAGGGCCAATCTTGTGAAACCATTGGCTAGTATAATATAATTAGAACCTCTTCCATTTTTTTTAAAATCACTAAACTACTGGCAAATTCAATCAGCAATGCCAAAATTAAAACTACAAGGCTATTTGGTATTTTGTATAATGGACATCCCTTTTCACCAAGAGAAGAGGTTAATTTCTGTCAGATTAAACAAACTGAATTAAAAGAGTTAACTTTTGATTGATGTTTTTCTAGCTTTCTGGAGTATGATTCACATTGAGAAATACATCTTACTCCATATATGTATAATCCAAAACAAAAATTTTCATAAAATAATGTTAATGCTTATTGTATGTGGTGTTCTCCAATATGTCCTACTTTCTACTTTATTAATGTGAATTATTTAATAATGTTTGCTACCTATTTATATATCATGAGTAACAGTTGAAAATACATGTCTTTCACTCTGTAGTTGATAGCCAGGCACAAAATAAAACTCCACCTAAAATGATGAGTAATGTCCAACTCTTATTAAATAACAAAGCCCAGTCCATTTGTCATTTATTCATTAGTCCATAAATCTCCATAGTAACTGTCCATGCATTTTGCACATATAGAAGGAGGTCATAATGTGGCAAATATCTTGTCGAGGCTTACATATCTAGTTAGCAGCAGTTGGCTCCGAGTTACTCATGCTTCTAGACACTAAATTAACACCTAGATAGAAAGCTGAATCTTGGGTCATCTTCTAGATCTGAGAATGTTTCATTGAGTCCAGACTCTCCAAATTACAGAGGATGTTTAGAAAGCCTTACTTAGTTCTGAGAAGATCTTCCTATCTCCAGAATATGTATGACCTTCTCAGCCCTCCTTCAAATTGCACATGTCCTTCAATGGGCCAGCAAACAGCTGGAGGCTGGGCTTCCTGGTGGGAGCTGCACATCATAGGAGGACATAGGAGAATTCTTTGCCTGCAATTGGCCTTTCCATGAAAGTTAGTTGGAAAGGCCAATTCTGGGGGAATAAACATACTGGATGATTTGTTCTAGGCAGGGAGAATTTGATTATTATTATCAGCCTATGACCAACCCTGGGGACAAGCAAGTGGAGAGTATCATAGCTCAGAGTTCTTTTTTTTTCTTTTTCAGCAACTGGAGTGCTTATGGCATGAGACTAACCCAGATATATAAAGAAATATTTAGTTTTGTGTGATCACTAATCTCTGTAATGAGTTTAGAAATGATTAGTCAGCCAACTCTTCAACAATAGTCTTTTCCTCCTGTTTACTGATGGGCAACAATAAATAGCTCAAATTGATTGAGGTGCAACTTCATCATGATGCTTCAGAGTTTTAATAAGTTCTAATTAAGGCAACCTAATCAATGAGAAAGTCATTAATGATTTACATAGTGGTCAAAACAATTAGGTAATTTACCAAAAATAACTAATAAGTTGCTTGAAATTTAACATAATTCTGACGTAAGTCAACCAAAACAACAAATCTAAATATAGACAATAGATGTTGATAAAGAACAAATACGAGCAAAGGATAGGTTCAGTTACATTTAAAAAAAAAAGAAAAGAAAAGAAATGTGAATTTTTTTATAATTTCTTTCATTCATTTCTTATTTTTGCCTGAAAAAAAACCAACTTTGACCTAAAGTTCTCCAAAACATGTTCTCTGAAATATATACAAAAATGCTAAATAATTAAAAATCACACTTATCCTATACTTGTTTGTCTATGGAAAAAAATAATTACATTAGCTGCTAAATTCCAGGACCACAGTTTTTGTGATATAGACATGTCCACACACAATATGTGCTTTCAATTTCCCCTCCTAGAAGGTAGGATTCCCTGAGGACAAGATTTTTGTCTGCCTTTCTTGCTGTTGATCCCCAACCACTAGACAGTAGGAGGATTCATCAGCTACATGTTTTCTAAATGAGTATTATTTTAGGTAAATTTTTTTAAATCATTGAAAATTTTTACAAGTCTGTTAAATTTTTTCAAACATACATTTAAAAGCACATATTATTCTCTTAGGTAATATTTATGTGTTTGCTTAACAAATACCTAGTTAATTGCTACAAATGAGCTGATTACATGGTCTGCATAGCACCCTTTCAACTATTTAAAGAAGTTCAGCTCATCGAAACTCACACTTGAAAATGTTACTTTTTCAAGGATGCTTGAAAAGTATCCTTTACTATTTTAGGAACCAGTGACCTGTGTTTTTGTGAAAGTGTCTTGGGATGAATTTGTATTTTTTGGTTAGTAAGCAATAATTATTACTGAACACTAATTCTTGCAGTCTCTAAATCATTTTTTAAATGGCTAGTGATGAATTAATACAAGGTACCTGATCCAAGTGACTAAACTATTCCCTGAAGGAAAAGTGCTCATCTCTCAAAGATATTTTTCTAAACTGGACCTTGGTAACAGTGCTGGTCTTACACACAGGTGTTTAAATTACTCAAGTCATTGATCGTGTAGAAACAAGTCCATGAGCTCCTTGAGGTGATGGAATATTTTTAACCTACCTGAGAAAAAGCATCCTGTGCCAAAATTCCCAGAGATAAAAACTGGACATGGCATTTGTTTGCATTTAAAGTTGTAGAGCAGATCTCTAGAAAAATCATAACAAAACTCTTCCTATACTAACCACGTAGATAGTTAGGTTGAAAGATCCTTACCAAAGCCTAGAAAACAGTTTATTGTATTTCTCCTAATTGATGTGCATCCACATACCTTACATCAACTTGGGCTCAAGGTCATATAGATCTTAATGAATTCACATAGACTTTTAGAGCCTAGTCAATTCATTTGCATGATAAGTCATAGGTTTCTTCTGAACTCTGAAACCATTACTAACTTATGAAAACATTTGATTTAATGGAGAATTCTGAAACAAAAAGGTCTTTAAGGCGTATTTAAGTCAACACTGAGTTCCATTTCAGAAAAAGTATGTCTGTGTGCTAGAAATAGATTTATATGCTATTTATGTATACATTTGTATATATAGTGTGTGTATTTATGCTAGATTTATATATCATTTTATATATGTATGTGTATATGTTATAAATAGATACATGCTCTGTGTGTGTATACTATAAAATTAGTCCTGGATTCAGTGCATTAAATATCTTTTAGTTTCATAAAAAGTGATGAATGCAATTTGTCTTTAAGTAAATAATAGGATATATCTGAAACAAGTTTGAAAATCTGTTGGGTAAAGTTATGAGGTGGCTGACTTGTACATGTGATTATGTCTGGCATAATTACACAAATACATTTACATGATGGGGCATTACTAATTTCTTATAGACCATGCAAAGTTGCTGAACACACTTTAGCAAGAAGTTCTGTTTTCTAAATTTGGCTTTGCTATTCCTGTTTTGATGTCACCATAAATTGCACAACATTTTTTTTTTCTATCTACCAACACTGTTGAAAGACTTGATATGGGAAAATCGGGTATGTCAATCTTTGATAGTGTATCAAAGCTAATTTGCTATGAAATGCTATTATTGAAGAAGTCATATAATTTTTGTGTACTGTTTAATCAGTGTTTCAAGACCTATGTTTCTTTCTATTTAATTTGGGAACAGAACTAGTAATTGAAACAGTACTACTCAGAGACCAGAAGATCCAATTAATGACTAGCAGGTGTGTGATCTATGAAATCCTCACCATGGCTTGGCTGGGCAGTTCATTCAGGAAAGTGGTGAGAGATAACTCTTTAATGCCAATTCATAAGAAGTTTTTTTATGCTGATAACAATGATAAGTGGAGAAAGAACAAACGATTTTCCTTGGGCGGTGCCTGTGGCTCAAGGAGTAGGGCGCTGGCTCCATATACCTAGAGGTGGCAGGTTCAAACCCAGCCCTAGCCAAAAAACTGCAAAAAAAAAAAGAAAGAAAGAAAGAAAGAAAAGTTTTCCTTTGTAACCATAATCAAACTCCAATCTCATCCTTTTTGTAAGGTTTGCCCCAAACACCCTCCATCTTCCTTCTCACCCAGATTCACTGCTGATTGGTGTTGTGCAATTCAGTCCGCCACTGAAATTCACAAAAGCTTTCTAACATCTCTACCTCTGTCAACTGTCATGAGCAAAAACCGTTTTTCCTTTTTTTCATGTCCTTCTAGATACCCAGGTTAAGGCTTAGAACTTAGCAGGCCATAAAATTTTGCTTTTGACTTGTTAATTTGAAAAACATGACCCCAAAACTGCACGTATGGTCAGGTGATCATAATAATGATATTTATATTGTTGATATTTAATAATGTACTTTTTTTCTTTCCCCACATTCAAAGTATTTTCTCATTAATCTCACAGTTGGTAGGCATTAATAGTAAATTTCTCACTGTAATTTTTAACAGGTCACTTGAACCTATTGCCCTTTAAAAGAAATGTTTGCAAAAGGGCTTAGGGAATGGTAAGCAAACTTATGAAAATATTCAAGAAATTTCACATCGTAAGCATTCTGGTAAGTGGTTATAAATCACTGAGCCACAGTAAGGTATGCTTTATACAGGCAGTCCCTGAGTTACAAACATCTGACTGAGGTATGACTCACTCTTACAGAGGCCATTACAGGTAATAGGTAAAGGCACCTATTCCAAGCTACATACAAATTCAGCTTAAGAACAGACTTACAGACCAATCTCATTCATAACCTGAAAATTGCTTATATATGAAAAGAGGGGTTGAATTAATTAATCCCTAAATTCTTTCCCAGCTGTTAATATTATGACTTCTTCTCTTATTGAATATCAAGGACAAATCTCAGACCCTATGAACGAGTACAGTTAGATTAAATGTATTTGTGTGTATATGCTGGTCTATAAAAGCCATGTTTAACAGGAAGTTAACATTTTAAATGCCACCTTTCCTCCCCCCTCCCCCCCCACAGAGCTAGTCAACCACAGCACAGGCAGAGGAAGAGTCCAGGACATACTCATTTTTCACTGATGAAGGACTGTCTGAAAAGTAGTATTTACAAAAACATTCCTATGCTGATTGTCTGCGTCCCCTGCAGGCTGCAAGTGAGGGGTCTAAGAACTTGGGGAGGCACACTCTGTGATGGGTGAATAAATCCTTTTTCACCATTCTAGAGCTCATCCTCAATAAGGTCTCTCTCCGTGGGAGGTGGAAAGGAATCTGATGGTGCCTATTTGTTTTGGCAGCCTGTGCCCTGAAGACGCACACATCCAGAGAATGGCAGAGAGCCATTTTTCCAGGCCAAGGCTGACTTGTGTTCCATAATCCTGTGGGAAGCTGAAAATGCAAGCCACACGGGCTTGTCCCCAATCTGTGAATAAACAGCCCTCCGTTTCCAGAGATATCATCCCTAAAGCACCTTTCATTTATTGAAAACTTATTTTAAAAACTAAGAAAAGAAAATGATGAAAGAATCCGTTTGTTTACATCCAAATGATCCAGGTGGTTGAGGAGATAAGGACATTCTTACCCATTATCATCATCAAGAGCAGAGGCGGCAAATGACAACTGAGCATCCAGAGGATTTAGTCTCTTCATTAGATTCTTTGCAAACTTCACAATATCGGCCATCACTGTCCTTGATTCAAATGGCTCCCAAAATTAGTCTCTACCATCGACAAACATAATTATGTTTTGTTGACATAAGTCTCAAGATTTAGAAGTCTTCGCAAATCACCTGCTCAAATCCCTCATTTCTGAGGATGTAAGGTATCACAGTAGTTTAAATCCAGAAGGGATATGAAGTGAATAAGTTAAGGACATTTATATCAACGTGTTCATGAGTATAGAAAAGTCTTTTATGCAGAATGTTCAGCCTACAAACCATAAGCACCATGGGTCATGAAACCACTATTGTGATAGAAGGTGTTAACAGCCCCTGATTAATTGCTGCTTCCACCTGTTTCTCTAGTTCATTTTTCATTGCACACTCTGACTTTTGTCTTTTGACTTTACTATTACTACTTGATTTCAGATGCACACTACATACTTGTTTACTGTATTGCATAAATCATTGATGGAACTTTCTGGCATTTTATTAACACACACAAAAAAATCTCTTTAGACTTCTGTTAGCTTCATATTAGTATGTGAGTGTGTGTCTTAGAGGAGGGTTTTTCTAGCCCTTTATAGAGAACTTCCTAGCCCCAGATTTTTTTTTCTGAATAGGACATAGAAATAAAAACCAATCATAATAGATATCATTTTGTCAGCACTTAATATCATGTCAAGTACTATGGATATTCTCTGATTTAAACTACACAACCAACCTATGAAATAGGCACTAGGATTATTCCCAGTTTAAGTGAGACATAAAGGTTAAATAACTTATCCCTGCATAAGGGGATATGTGTCAGAGAAGAGATATATTAATATATAGGCATAGAGAGAATAGTGAACTAATTATACATCTTTTTGATATCACTTTTAATGTTTTTATTTTAAGAAAATGAAACACAACTATTGATTATGGCAGTGTAATGAACTAGGATTTTCTGATCAATTTCCTGCTGAAAATAACTAAAATATGGGTTAAGACAAATGTATCAATAATCTGGCAATAAAGTAAAGGATAATAAAAGGGAAAAAGCTAGAAAGAATAGAAACCAGGGAGGTCATCTGAATTCTACTTTCAGCCTAAGTGTTTTCACTAAAACCTGGTGGTTTTAAACTTAATTCCATGGCTTCATGTTGCACAGAGAACAGGAAGTAAAACCCAAGGCCATTCCAGATTGGATTCCAGAATGAATATACTCTCCCACCCCGCACAGATATAGAACCCCAAAGTTCACATCCTCCGTGGAAGACCAAACCAGAAATAAAACTAGTTATATTACACAAAAACACATGTCCAAACCTTGGTGAAAGGTATAGACATGAAAAATTTCCCCCCTAAATTTGTAATCAAAAGTCACATCTCATGTGGTTTTGCAGGCCAGTTTCATACTAACTAGGTACTTTGGGGATTCCCCAGGCCAAAACTTTAAAGTGGTAACAGATTGGCAATACCTCTAAGCACCCAGCAGAAGCAAATTCAAATTCCCTCCAGAAGAACTCTTAAAACTTTGACTCCAACTAATCCATTCAGATAACATTCCAAAAACATGAATCAAAAATAATAAAATATAGGAGGATGCAAAATGTAATGTGGGCCGGCCGGCCACAGTAGAGAGTAGATTCATACTGGTGACAATTGTAGACTAATATGAAATAACGTGCTTAATATCTTTAAAACAATAAAAGATGAATTCTAAAATTTGAGATGGAATAAAAGAATTACCAAGCACAATTTCCCAGGACAAAAACTGAACTTCTATAAAAACATCAAAAACTGGCATTAAACACTCAATGGTCAGTTTTAGTAGCTAATGTGACATTTAATGAATTAAAAGAAATCCATAAAAAGAGGTAAAGAAAGAAAATATAGAAGGCTATGTTAACCAGTTTGATGAAAATATTTCAAATTATATATAAAACCAGCACATTGTACCCCATGATTACATTAATGTACATGGCTATGATTTAATTTAAAAAAAAAAAAAGAAAATTACCAAACATAAACTTTAAAGAATTATGGAAAATTTAAAAAGAAAGAAAATATAGATCAAAGAACTAGAAGATTTGAAGGGAAATTTAGGAGACATGAAAAATAAAGAGAGGAGATTGGAATTCCAGAATTAGTGGTGGAGAAGAAATATTTGAAGAGATGCTGGCTGATAATTTTCCAGAAATAAAGAAAAGTCTCAACCTATAATTCAAGAATCCAATTAAAAAAGAATACCTCATTTAGATCATCTAGCTACATTAGAGTAAAATTTAATAAAAAAGGAAGAAAGAAATCAACATAAAGATTGTGAATCTAGCTTGAGATAATTGTGTGCCAATTAAGTTTTCTTTTCTTTTCTTTTTTTTTTTGAGACAAGAGTCTCACTTTCTTGCCCCCAGTAAACTGCCATGGCCTCATAGCTCACAGCAACCTCAAACTCTTAGGCTCAAGTGATTCTCTCCCTCAGCCTCCCAAGAAACAGGTAACAGGCGCCCACCATAATACCTAGCTATTTTTAGAGATGGGGTATCTCTCTTGCTTTGGCTGGTCTCGAACTCCCAAGCTCAGGCAATCCACCCATGTAGGCCTCACAGAGTGCTAGGATTACAGACTTGAGCCAGAGTGCTTAGCCCCAATTAAATTTTTAAAAAAAATTTAGCTAGAGATAAAAGGAATTATATACAAGTGAGTGCCAGTTAGACTGCAGCTAAGCTAATAAATATCAACTTTAAAAGCCAGATGATATTGTAACAAAATCCCTGATGTGCTAAGGAAAAATACATATCAGCGTAAATTTGTAAAAACTTCATAAATAACTCAACAATGAAGATGAAAGAAAGTTTTAGATAATAAAATCTGAGAGAATTTTTATTATCAGAACCCCACATTCAAAAGTCATAATTGAGGGAGAGTGAATGGTGGGATCACACCTATGGTGCATAATGCAGGGGTACATGTTGGATGTATTAGCATAGAGTATAAATGTCTTAACACAATCAGTAAGTAAACAAGATGAGGTATGTATTAACCAGTGTGATGTGGGCGTTCCTAATTTGATATGAAATCAGCACATTGTACCCCATAAATGCATTAATGTACACATGATCTATATGTTTATGATCTAATAAAAAATAACTTTAAAATTAGAAAAAAATAATATTTAAATCAGAAAAAATTATCCCAGATGTAAATGTGTGAGATACAAGGAAATATAATAACATAAGAGTAAACTATATGTAAAAACCTCAAAATACTGATTTACCACATAAAACAATAATAATACATGTTTCTAAAGTTTAAAAATGATAGAAAAAACAAATACAATACATTCAAGATAAATAGAAAATACAAAAGAAGAAAGTAGAAACAAAATCTAAATATATGTTATATAGTTTTTTTTATAAAAACTATAAGCTGAGTAAATACTCCAATATAAAAACAAATGTTTTCAGACTAAATTAAAAACTAAATCTAGTTGTATACAATAACCACAACTATAATAGACAGATAAAGACTAAAATTATAGGCATTAAAAAAAACTGAAAAAAACAAATCAAAATAAATCCAGCGAAGCTTCATTAATATCAAATAATATAGACCTTGAAGATACTTACTGAATAAGGCAAAATGAATTAATCAATAAGAAAGAGATTTTAGTACTAAACCTGATTTTACCTAATAAGACATCTTTCAAATATATAAACAAAACATGATAGAAGTACAAGAAAAAGCAGATATTTTTTCCAACATGCCAGAGGATTTTAATACACCCCATCAATAAATAGTAATAGAAAAGAAATCTGAAAGAATATATTTAAACAACACTATTAACATAAATGGTTTCAGAAAAACAAACTACACAGATAATAGAAGCATTACACTTACA
This sequence comes from Arctocebus calabarensis, assembly GCA_963573935.1. Lineage (NCBI taxonomy): Eukaryota > Metazoa > Chordata > Mammalia > Primates > Lorisidae > Arctocebus > Arctocebus calabarensis. Next base: position 72,737 of record CAUYON010077446.1, on the reverse strand, counting down.
CTTTTATTTATTTTATTTATTTTTTTTTGTAGGACAGAATTTATTCACAGAAAAGAATACAGAAAACATTAAGGCTCCTGGTAGAGGGAGAGAATTCTAGTGGGGGAGAGAAGCTCTCTCTACACTTACACTTTTAAAGCAGAACTTCCAAAAATTGATCACATTGGGCCTTAAATCAGATTTTTAAATATTATAGGATTGATCTCCCACTTATGGATAATAAATATATCCTAGAGAACTCTTGCCTTTGTGCACCGAAACATAATACAAAAAAATGTTCACGGGAGTGCTCTTAATATCAGAAACGGTGAAAAATAAAACAACCATCTATCATCTGTGTAATCGGAGACTACTATTTAGTTTTAAGAATAAATCAATTTGACTATATACCAATATATGTATCTCAGGAATATAACCTGAGAATGAACCAAGAATGTTTCAGATGAATAGGTTAAGTATGATTGTTTTCATATAAAGTTCAGAAGCATGCAAAACCAAGCAATATATTACAAAAACACTTTTTCAGGGATGTTTGCAAACTTAATTGTCAGACATCGTACGTACAATGACAGAGCTAACAACCATTCCAGAAAGAGAGTGTCAAAATTGCTTTCAAGGGTAGACTAGGCGCTGGCATCAGTGCATAACTTCCTAGGGGAAGTACCTTAAAGGTGACCATAGTGCTATTCAGCAATGAGGTAGGTAGCACTTTTCCTGGAATGAGTTCACAGACTTAATCGTCTTACCTCATAGATCTAGGTTACCACAGGTTATCTCTTAGGCAGCCATTTCTTCCATGTCTAAAAACTGCAGTTCATTGGATGACGAGGTCACATAGCAGAGTCATGTGCCTTATGCTTCCTGTTTGATGCACATTTTATTTTTTTAAATATATACACTTGATCTTAGCCAAAAGGCCGAGAAGCGATATTTATATATATATATACATATATAAATTCAACTTTATTCAAATTAATAGGAGGGTAGGTATAATATTTAGATTACATTTTGATGCATATTTCAAACTGGATGCTTTGTTTTCCCTTATTTTTGAGAAAATTTTATTTCCTAGCAACACAGAGTAGACATAATATTTAATAGGAATTTGTCAAGGCTGATAAAGTATTGATATCTTTTGATGCCAAAATGTATCAGTGAGTTAGTCATAAGACGACTAGGTATTCATAGGCACAAACACATAACTCGTGCAACCGAATATTTGTAGGAGATGCACAATGTATGCACTAGTTGTACAAACAATTAAAATAGTGTAAATGATTCTCACTTGCTTGTGAATCTTCATTTTCCAATCTCAAATAAGGCTGCTTCTAAATGCATTTCCAAACAATGAAGGGAAAAATGATATCAGTAAGACTCATTTATTGCAACAATCCTCTATGGTGACTATTTCTTTTCTGGGATTACTGCAAAATAAGTGAAGGCCACTAAGTTTTGAAAATTTGAATGATTCTTCAGGAATATTCCCTCAGTTAAAAACAACATCAAAGCAGAAAGTGAAAATCTTTATAAATCACCACTTGACAAGTTTTTCTCTCCTGTAAAAACAAAACTCATAGAAAATCAACCCAAGTCCAGTATTTAAGCCATTTTTCATATAGAGATAACATTCCAAGTAACCTTAAGGCAATTTGAAAGATATTTCCTCCTGAATTAATTTTCCTGAGAGCTTTGTGGAAATGTTAACATTCTTAAACTAAGGGACAAGCCCCAGTTTTTTCTAATTGTCTATTTTTATATACATATGTTGTATGTGTATGTTTCTATAATGTGTGTGTGTGTATATATGTATACAGAATGTTTATTTATAAAAGAACAAGGCAGATCTGAAAGTGGAAAATGGATGGTTTACTTTGCTCTCTCTACTCTTAAATACTACCAAAACATCCTCCTTTGCTGCCTAGTCAAACATTGGCAAATTACTTAGCTACAAGAGCATATATTTGGGCTGTATTTTTGTAGTTACCACATCAGTGTCAGGGATAAGAAATATTATCAGGTATGCAACTTCCAAAAATACCATATTATCAAAGAAAATAGTGTACCAAGTAGGTCAACCATTCATTAAAGTCTGGGGTAACAGCAGTTACAGATTAATGTCAAGGAAAAGTGGGTCTGGCATTGCATAGACAAAAGCACTTTGTTTGCAATGGACCAAATACTGCAGTTTGCATAATGTGAGAGGAAATTACTTCCTCTTCAAGTATTTTTTTTTATCTTTGAATTCATTCATTTAACAAATATTTATTAAGTGCCTTCTACATTAAAGACACAGTTCTGGGCATTAGGGATGTAGCAATAACTAACAAGCCACAGTCTGTGTGGATCTTACTTTCTAGTAGGGAAGACAGAAAATAAACATGATAGAACATTAGTTAATTTAAAAAAAAGAAAAGAAAAGAAAACCAAATAAACATGATAGAACATTAATTAATTAAAAAAAAAGAAAAGAAAAGAAAACCTCCTTAACCTACCATGTAGAGATAATAGCAATGGTAACATTGTTGTTTATCTTTAAAGTCTTTTAATGTACATCTAATTAAATTTAAATCATTTGTTAAAAAAAAAAAGCATCAGTTAATTATATGCTGCAATTACAAATTGCTCGTCCTAAGTTTAAAAAGTCTATCAACACCATCAACACACATGTCAATGTTAGCATCGGCATGAACACCTTCAAATGACTTTTATCCAACATTCATAGGCATAAGCACCATGTCAGATGATACACAAAACAAGATGCTACCTCTGTACTCAGGAAGCTATTTTATAAAGACAGAATTGGTGTAAGTCAACAAAGAAACATCTAATTGTTAAGCAAAGTTAATGTATAATCAATAATGGCTGTTATGGAATATGGGACTATAATTCTAGAAGGTTTAGGAAGGGATAAGTAGATTGCCTCTTTTATTTCATAGGTGATAAACTGACTCCTTCGAATTTTCAGCAGCATAGGAACTGCCTTTTATTTAACTCAGGGAATCATCACAGATGTTTCCCCCTTATTTACTTGTTCTGAGAACACTTAGGTAACCCTTTGACACTTTCTACTGAAGCAGAGCCAGAGTTTGGCATGAATGAGGCAAACTCTTTCCTAGGATTAAGGCAATCATCCCCAGGAGATCCTTCTTGTTCTCATCAATGCCATCTTGCTCACAGGAAAGCTCCAGGCTTGGCCAAGGCTATCATGATAACTGACAACAGAAAACAAAGTACAGTTGGGTCTTCTGTGAAGTGAACCCAAGAGCTGGAGACGTTAAACCTCCCCACCCCTGGCCATTAATGTTCCACATATGACTGCACAATTCAGATGATAACAACTGGGAGACTTACTTAAAATCCATGAAAAATAATAAAATTCACACAATATACCTCTATTTGAGCAGAGGCTTTTGTATCAGACGATGTCATCGAGTGCCAGTCAGACTACAGATTATTCTTCCTGAGGTCACACATCTCTGCGTGACCCAATCAGCTGAAGTAGAGTGTCTTGTGGTTCATACTCTCAGTGGGGAGTTTCTCAGGATGAGGCAGTGAGTAGGAAAGGAGATGAAAAATATGAGCTTCCACATTGAATGGAATGTCTCCTGGAATTGACCACATAATAACCCACTGAACTAGCCCTGTAATCAGGGTCCCAAGGCAATTGGAAAAAGAGAAGATGAAGGGCTGGAGAGTAATAGACAGGGAGAACATTGAGGAAGCTATCTAACCAGAGAGGGCACATTTGTTTGGGTGGATGTAAATGAGTGAATCTCCGGGCATAGAAAGCCAACATAGTGGGGAGCACCTGGAGAGGAAGAGGCTTGGCTATCAGGGACTGTAGCTGTCAAAGGGGGTGGGAACAAAACATTTCCCTCCTGCTTAATTTTGTTAGAGGCCATCCCTTTCTGTCTGACATGAAAGGGGGAATTTTCATTTTTCATCAGAATGCTTACCGATCTAGATGCAGCTTGATATTCATGAATAATCTAAAAGGAAAATGGTGAGAGCATAAAAATGCAGAAGCCAGCAGAATCCTTCCAAGATTGAAGGGAGGAGTAAACAGTGCCGACAGGAATGAACTGACACATCTCCCCAAGTCACACCATCCTTCCTGGGTACATCGGCTCCTTGTCTTCCACAGGAAGGGTGGGTAATGCCTGCCAGGAAAACTCCAGATCGTGTATCTACAAGACCCTTATTCCCTCCCAGAGGGTCCAGCTGGGTGCTCAAAAGCACAAGGAAAAGCCCCGGTTCAGAAAGAGAAGTTGTGGATGTCTTTTTCCCCCAAAGGTACTTCAAGCAGTAAATGACCATACACGATCTATGTTTATGTTTTTTTAAATGTATTTTTGAAAATACTCTGCATTCCAAAATATGTGTTTTCAATTCTGCTTGCCATTCCCTGGTCGTGAGTGGTCTATTTTATCCATATTCATAACCATGTACAAACTTTCTATTCACAGCTCACCCTGGGGTATAAATTTGGGCGGCCAGGAGGAATTTACACTGGCAGCCCACATATGGTAATCCTCGATCAGGGGCTGGCTCGGTGTTTGCACCCCTTCCAGGGCTCAGGTTAACTGTAAAGGAATGAGGTATTTGGGTCTTCCTATAAAAAATTAACTGCATTGCCATGTCCAGGGAGCATGGGACAGTGTGTTCATAAACTCTAGCGAGCTTCAGGAATGTCTAACCTGATTTCCTGTCATAAATATTTTATTTCAAAGAAGACTTTAGAAATACACGGGTTCACACTCAGTGCAGACTCTTCCAACACCAGCTCTCTGCAGCGGTGGAAGACCAGCTGCACAGTCCCCTGTGCCCAGGGCAGGGGCATCCCTACAGCCCTCCTCTTCCTCCTCAGGGTGAGGGAAAACCATCCCGCCTGGGGGTTTCTACTGGGTGGCAGAAGTAGAATTGTGGGTGGCAGCCCCGTGTGTGTACAGAGCTTGGGAAAGAGGCATGTTTTCTAAAGGAGAACTTCAAAGCTGTCTCACAGAAGAAGTATCTGTCCCCTGTCCGCCCCTGCTCCACAGAACAGGCCTTTAGTGCCAGGTAGGAATCATGGTTGGATTTCCCTCCTTTGAGTGACTGCTGCCACCCCTTGGCTTTGCCCTTTGATGAGGTAACACTGGCTAATCACAAGTTCTTCCCGCTGCCCAAGCTTGAAGGGAACCGTCCAGTGTAGGTCTGTGGGCTGATATCTGGGAGGGTCCAGCTTTCGGCAGCAAGTGAAGTTGACTCTCAGGTCACAGCCTGAGGCCAGAGCCTGTCAGAATTTAGAGTTCTTCACCCAGTCACATCTTCCCACTTGGCATTCGTTCCTGGAGCTGCCAGTGAACTGAAACATAGAGGCTATGAAAATACACACAGGAGGGAGAGGTAGGGGAAGGGCAGATGTTGTTCCTCTGGGATCCACGGTCATAACTTTCTCTGGTTTCTTCTTTTTGCCTTTCCTCATTCCGTCCTACCCCAAATAAGATATCCTCCTGCTTCGTTTGATTTGCCTTTATTGGGAATGCAGGGTAAACTTTGGAGAGGAAGCCAAGGGATGTGTTTAAATCCACTAGGAAGTGGCTACAGAGTGTTCCTTCTTTCTGAAGGTCGACATTCCTCTGAGGTGAAATAGGAGAAAAAATTGGGTGTTTTTATCGTACATTTCCCAGACATGGTTCTCAGGTTTCCCGCAAGTGCAACTCAGGAAGATCCTGTTTTTACTATTAAACTTGAGTTCATTCATGTAGAGTTGTTGCAATCACTGTTTTGAGTGTTTTCAAACTGACTGGCATAAAGTTAATAACATAACCAAGGCCACCTGTGTCAACAGTTCCCAAGAAATTATTGAATGGCTAATTCATTGATGATATTTTATAATTCTTTTATAATGATAGGCCAATAATTATCCTAATCAAGGGGTAGTGAAAAGCTGATCTCTATTCTGTGTCTACTGAAGATACTTCATCAACAGCCTTTCTATTACTAACTTGAGTATGGTTCTCTTTCCAGAACAGTCTACATTCTGCTTCACTCATCAGTTACATACTCAATCATACGGCTAAGAAGGGATTGATGAGTACATGTATTTCTCTGGGAACCGTGTGGTTCAAAGGATACAAGGTGAGATGACATGACTTTCTTCCTTAGCAGATAATACAGATGAGCAAACCGGATAATACAGATGAACTTATGATATTACAAGCATAATTGAATCAAACATGAAAATGGCTAACCTTAAGTTCACAAGCAGTTTTAGAATTCTCTTCTGTATACTTCAGTGACAAATCTCCTTAACCAGTATGGCCTTTTCTGGAAGAAACTCAGAATTATTGCCAAATTTAAACTGATGTCCAGCTATGTTGATGTGACACTTACTCTTCTGGTCTTCTAAGGAGAATTAATGAGACTATGAGAGATCATTGCAAGGGCAGAAATAGCAGGAAATGCATAATTCAGTCTTTTTTTTAAATACATGTATTTTATTATTCTTCATTACATTATTTCCTCACCACCCCCCCCCCCCAGTGGTAAGACAGAATTTATTTACAGAAAAGAATACAGAAAACACTAAAGCTCCTGGTAAAGGGAGAGAATTCAAGTGGGGAGAGAGAAGCTCTCTCTGTTTCTCTCCCGGTCTTTACCCGTCTCCTCCTTTAGGCCTTTAGTCTCAGGGTATATATAGGTGCATGGGTTCCTTGGCCAGGAAACGAATGAATACAGTCCCTTCCGCCAGGGGGAAGGTGAATGAATGTATCAATGAATGGATACAGTCCATTCATGGAAATGAGGCCTAGGAAATTCACAAGAACTTGACCTAGGCATAGGAAATGGAGGTTCCACATTTAGTCCTAAGTGTAAAGTGAAGGAGATACCAAGGCACAGGTGTCTCCTCGGCAATCGTTCAGCCTTTTTGGCTATTGGAGCCTCTGGTGGGGGTTGGGGGTCCCCCTCCTTGCCTGTCATCCAGCCATCTTTGATACACTTTCATGGCAACTGTAGATCCTTCTCAAATTTTCACAGAGCAAGGACAGAAATAGTTAGCACTCTGAAGACGGTTATCAACCACATAGCATCCCCCATGCTTAAAGAAGAGCAGTGTATTTGTAGTGGACTGTATATGGCTCAGGAGACCCTTATACATTCATTCTTAGTCCTACAGTAACACTGATTTCTCTGACCTTTAACTCTGGTTACAAGTGTTCATCTCTTTCAATAAACCAAACATTTCTTGAAGCTAAGAAGGGTCTTATTCATCTTGTCTTCTCACACGTTATTCTCAGTTTGCTTATGTTATAAGGATTAGGATGAGAAGTCAATTTATTTTAAATTTAAGTGCTGTGTAATAGAAGCTCTTTTGCCCTTCTTAGTATGTCTTATACACCATCCAATAAATTGACTTATCTTCAAAACTTAATTAGAATGACTCACTCCATTTTTACAAGCAAGATTTAGAAAATCTGATTTATATTCTATTAATATTTAATTCTAAGATGAACAAAATTCCTCCATACCAAAATATTGAATCACCCTAATCGTGTGTTCCTTCTTAAAGTCATTAACAACTTTGGTTCCTTGGATGGAATAATGGGCTGTTTTGTGAAGAAAATAGTGACATCACTATTATAATCTGCAGATTAAGTACAAAATTTTAGTTGCTCTGACTTTAACAGCTCAATTAGCATCTGTCTTCCTGTCAGCCTTTTTAAAAACACAACCTATTTACATGTGCTAATGTTTTGCATTTGCTATAGCTGGCCTAAGCCCCACAGCTTGTGTCACCAAGATCATTACAGCATGATAAAGTGATTTTAGTATTACACAGAGAACAATCAGTGGCTTCATATACCACTATTGATTTACACTTAAAAATCCAAATTTTGCCATAGGGTGAGGTGATAACAGTAAAGGAAATTGGGCTGTAAAGCAGGAAACAATTTTACATATCAGATTAGGAAGAAGTGGAGCAATAATCAGGATTTTGTTATGTCAAATAGTTCCTTTCTAAAGTGTCCACCTATGGTATTAGTTTGGGAGGGCTGCTGTAACAAAGTACTACACACGGTACATTGAACAGCATCGACAACAGAAAGTTACTGGGTTACAGTTCCAGAGACCAGAAGTCCAAGATTGATTATCAGTTGTGCTAGTTCTTTCTCAGGGCTGTGAGGAAGAAAATGTTCCATGACTCTATCCTCTTTTGGTTGTTTGCCAAAACCTTCATCATTCTTTGGCTTATACACACATCAGCCTTATCTCTGCCTTGATGTTCAAGTGGCATTCTCCCTGTATATCCGTGTCCAAATCTTCTCTTCTCATAAGGACATTAGTCATATTGGATTAAAGCCTACCCCAATGACCTCATTTTAAATTAATTACCTCTCTAAAGACGCTTTCTCAGAATAAGGTCACATTCAGAGTTATTGCAGATTAGGACTTTAACATATAAATTTTCAGAGATATGATTCAACTCATAACAGTTATTAATACTGCAATCCCAACTTCAACAGCTTACCCTCTTTTGGCTTTCTTCTCCAAAATCTATAATCTCATTCAGTGACACACATTATTAGCTAACGAGAAAGAAATAACACTCCAATGAACTTGGCTTATTGGAAAATAATTATCTCTCAATTTTTATGTTTCAGACCTTCAGGCCTTTTTTGTGTGTGTTTGGTTATTTAATTTTAACATAAGCAAGAAGTAAAATCGAAATTGAAGTGAAATAACAGTTTAGTATATTACCATCTTTTACTTCCACCTAGAATTTCAAGCATCAAAAGATAACATATTGATAAAGCTCAGCAACAAGGATCAGAATGATTTCTTGATAAGGAAGACAGAGGATTAGAAAGAGACCACGTGTGCTGCTCTCAAGGACAGGATCAAAAGTTGTAGGCAGATGCCTAGTATGGATGGCTGATCTTGGAAGAAGTATTGCAAAACTCTGGAGAAGAGAAAGAGGACATTTAGAGTAAAGAAGATAATAAGGTGATTCATTTGGCAAGATTGAAAGGATCTGTCAGATCGAGGGAGGGTGAATGGTGGGATCACACCAATGGTGCAGAATGCAAGGGTAAATGTCAGATCTATTAGTATAAATATCTTAACACAATAAAGTAATTAAGTAAACGAGATGAGGTATGTATTAACCAGTGTGATGTAAGTGTTCCTAATTCAATATGAAATCAGCACATTGTACCCCATAAATGCATTGATGTATACATAAAAACAAAAGATTTAAAGGATCTATCGGGAGTCATCTACACATGGGCAGGGTCAGCAAGAGAGAGCCCTGGGGCTCTACATTCACCCTATAGGCACTGTGGCCTGAACTATATGGAGTTCCACAACCTAGTCACAGACATCTGATCAGTGAGGTGCTTAGAGTCTGTCTGTGCAGAGACATTGCACCAGAGAGCAGGTGCAACAGGGATCACAAGCCAGTGGATCCTGAGTTTCTGCAGCTGACGCCATCCTAGGCTCTCAGGGGAACAGTGCCACCTCTGCACAGTACTCAACTTTGCAGCATCTGCCTTCACATCAGCTTTATCAGGCCAGGGAAGGAATGGGCAGAGTGCACACTCACCCGTGCATGCTCTGTGGCTGGAAGCCAAGCACCCTCCACGCCATAGCATAGGATCTGAGCAGAGGAGGTGCCTCGGGCACTAAAGGCACCAACTGGGAATCCTTGGGTGACTGTTTCACTGGGACCTAAACTGGAGGAGAATCTCTGCTATCTGATGGCCCTGACTCACCTCTGTGATCCCTGGGCCACTGGAACTGACCGCTGCTTATGTGGCTGGGTATCCATGGGCCCTATGACATTGTAATCATTCTCTGCCTTAGCTGCTCTGCCTCCATGGTCCCCAGTTTCAGTTCTGAGCTCTCCCAGGCCCAGAATTTTTCCCTGGTGGATCAAGACCTTCTACCAGGCCTGTAATGCAACCCCTGAGATTCTGTTATTGCAACTGGACTCCAAAACCCTGAGTCTCCATCAATGCCACTGGGCCAGCTAAATAGCCTGAGGTCCAACACTCCATCAAGGACACCCCAGCCTTGAGCAGCCCTTAGACCTGGACTTGGTTGTAGCAAACACATGATTACTACCCATGATTACTACCTACCTAGATAGCCTCACCCAGCTGCCACTGTCCCCTCTACAGGTAGACCCCGGGCAGAGCAATCCCCCATAATGTTAGCTTCCACGGATAGAGTCTCACCCAACTCAAACTTCCAACAGTGATGTTGGGGATAACATACAACTTGCATGAAAATCATCTAGCACCAAATTGAATGGTGACAAGCACAAGGGACTGGGGCAAAACAGAACAACCACACTATGGGCTGTCAGTGCACCTGCCCCCACCTTGCTGGGTCAACATCCCAGAATAGGTCACTAAACTGCTTTCTAGGGACCTCCCCTTCTTTTCACTAAGTAAAAACGTTCCTAGCAAATGAGAACAGGAGCTTTGCAAATCTATTAGCCCTGTTGTCAGAGAAGAGGATTCAGATGAGCAGAAACCAGCAAAAGAAACCTAGCAACATGAAGAAACAAAACAGTTTGACACCCCCAAGGGATTACAAAGGAGTTATAGTAGGATCTCCAATCAAAAGGAAATTATTGCGATGACAGAAATGGAATTCAAAGTATGGTTACAAAAAAAAGATGAATAGAATTGAAAATAAAGCTGAAAACCAATAAAAAGAAGCCAAAAGAATACTTCAGAAAATCAATGATAAAAATTAAAAAGTCACTAAAGGGCTAGACAACATGAGAAAGAATATAATAGGACTTAAAGAAATGGAAGAATCATTTATAAAATTTCAAAACACAGAAGAAAGCTTCAACAACAGACTAAATTAAGCAAAGAAAAGAATCTTGGAGCTTGAAGATAAAGCTCTTGAACTAGTTTCTCGAAAAAGGCTGAAAAAAGAATAAAGAATACTGAGTGATCACCTAGAGAGATATGAGGCTGTGTGAAGTGAACTAACATGAATTATAGGTATCCTTGAGGAAGAGAAAGAAAGAGCAAAAGCATGGAAAGTATCTGAGGGAATTATTGAGGAAAACATGAGTCGCTGGTATTGCTGAAGACTCAAATATCCAGATAGAAGATGGTCATTGAACATTGGGAAAATTCATACACATAGGACATTTCCAAGACACATAGTTATCAACCTGGCCAAAATGAAAATGAAGGAGAAAATTCTATAAGCAGCAAGACAAAAGTAACAACTTACCTATAGAGGAAAACCCATCAGACTAACTGCACACTTCTTAGTGGAGACTTTATATGCCAGAAGAGATTGAGGCCCCATCATCAGTCTTCTTAAACAGAACAACTGCCGGACTAGAATTTTGTCTCATTCAAAACTAACTTTCATAATTGATGAAGAAATAAAGACTTTTCCAGACAAGCAAACACTAAGGGAATTTGTCAAGGCCAAACCTGCCCTGCTGGACATACACAGAACTGCATTATACAGGAATTAGCACAATAAATACCCATCAGTGTAAAATCACCCAAAGCTAAAACTCACACCTCATATAAAATAGCATGAAAGAGAAAACAAATCAATAAAGTACTACCCAACATGATGACCAGAACAACATGTCACATTTTCATATTATCATTCGAACTTAGTGGTCTGAATGCTGCATTCAAAAGACATAGGCTGGCTGAATGGATAAAAAGCACAACCCAAGTATCTCCTTTCTCCAGGAAACATGTCTAACCTACAAGGACTCAGTCAGACTCAAGATAAAGGGATGGAAAGAAGAAAAGAGAATTAACTCCCCTGAAGACAGAAGTAAGCTGTTCTACCTGCCTCTTTATGGGCAGTGAGCTACTAAAATGAATTAGTAAACCTATTACCTTATTGACATTGACATACAAAAAGCCCTCAAGTATCTTGGGTAAAAAGGTGGGAGTATAGGCAATGTATTTTAGTTCAAAAAGCTCATATTTTGGAATTAGGAGACCCATATTCAATTTTACACCCTACAGTTAACTTGCTTTTTGATCCATTTTGAGCCTTGGTTTCTGCAACTGGAAAATTGGACATATTCTTGAGAGATGTAGATATAATTTATCTCAATATAGCATGGCACATAAAGAAACATCACACAATAACTGTATTTCTATTTTATTATTGGAATTATTGCTTTACATTCTCAACAAACAATACAAAGCTTAGCACATAATTACTGCTCAATGACAGTTTAACTATGAAAAACCAAAGCTTTCTCATGATTTCTATCAGATAGCATTGACTTACTGAACATTAAACCTTAATTTTTCATTATATGACACTGTCATAGACAAAATAATGACCCTCCAAAGATGTCCCTGCCTTCATCACCAGAACTTGTAAGTATATTACCTTGAATGAAAAAAAGGACTTTATAAATATGTAGAATTTTGAACAGGATGATTGTCCTGGTGGTCCTCATGTAATTAAAAGGATCCACAGAAGAGGGACACAAGAGGGTCAAAGTCAGAGAGAGGAGGGAAGTGGAAGCAGCGTGATGTGCTTAAAAAATGGATGAAGGAGGCAAGAGGCAAGTAATCCAAGAGTCTTCCAGGAGGTGGAAAAGGCTGGAAACAAGGTTGTCCCCTAGATTTCCAAGAAGGAATGAAGCTCTGCCAGCACCTTGATTTTACTCCACAAAATCTATTTCAGACTTCTGACATCCAGAACTTAAAGATAATAAGCTTGTGTTGTGCTGTCCACAGAGTTCGTGGACATTTGTTACAGCAGCAGTAGAAAACTAGTAGAGTTACTTAACTGACTTTAAAGACCTCTGCCCAGAAGCAGTTAACCTGAAGTTTTCCAGGATGGTAGCAGTGATGGTAAAGTAGCCAACAAGACAGGAGGAAGCTGTATGTAGGCAGTTCAGGAAGGAGGTTCTGAAGAGAAGAGGGGAACGTGTTCACATTACATGGTGATTTGTTTGGTAGATGCTTCTCACAGAGTTAGCTGTCAGTAGTACTTTGTCACCAGCTAAAAAGGGACTCAGACTGAGCTGATGAGCAGCACAATAGGAAGAAAACCAAGAAAGGAGGGAATTCAAGTGAAGAAAGTGTAAAGGGTTGATCATGATGATAGATGATGGTGACATTACATAGCAACCTGAAGGGTAGCCTGAGATTTACCATCACTGAACTTGAGTAAAGCCAACTTGTATTTAATAGAAATATCAATTTTATGCCTAGACAGTGCTAGATATTCACATAAATAATCTACAAGATCTAAAGATTCAGTTTGTGAACTTCCTATTATGCACTTAAGTTGGCGTTATTGTACAAACAGCTCAGAAAGGTTTCATAACTTTGGTATATTAGTGTCTCACAGCTGTGTTCATGTTGACATGTGACAGTGTCTTGCTGAGTGACATTCATTATCAACATTGCGTGTTTTTGTGTGAGAGAATGATGAGAATGTCAGAGCTTGAATTAGAGCAATGAATAAACGTTAAATTTCTTGTTAAACTTGGCAAGAGTGGAAGTGAAATCTTCCACATGTTAATCCAAGTTCATGAGGATAATGCCATAAAAAACCCCCCAGCATTCTACAAATGGATTGAATGTTTTCTGAAGGGAGAGAAAGCACCACAGATGAAGAGAGGTCAGGGAGGCCAGTCACAAGGAGAACTGACACAAACATGGCAAAAATTCATTGAATTGTGCTTCAAAATTGTCAGCTGACTATGAGAATCATAGCAGCCCAAGTAAACATCAGTAGAGAAACAAATAGGAAAATCTTAACTGAAAATCTTGGCATGAAAAAGGCATGTAGAAAAATGGTCTTGAAGAAGCTCCACCAATGAACAAAAGCAAAGGAGAGTTAAAGTTTGCTAAGACCTTTGGGAGAGACAAGATGATGATTTGGGCCATGCTTTCACTGGTGATGAAACATGGGTGTGCCAATATGCCCCTGTAACAGACCATCAATGTGCACAATGGAAGTCAGACAATTTTCCATGACCAGAAAGTTCCATCAGTCCAAATCAAGAGTCAAAATGATGTTCCTAACATATTTCATATCAGAGGGATTGTTTGTTATGTATTTGTATCAACTAGACAGAGAGTTAACACTTTACTATTCAAAGTGCTGAAAAGGCTCCATGGAAAAGTTAGATGAAAATGACTGAACTTTTCACTAAAAACTCATAGGTGTTGCATCATGACAATGTACCAGCTCACAAGGTGCTGTCTGTGAGGAAATTTTTAGCCAGCAAACAAATATTGTATTGGAATATCCTCCCTACTCACCTGATCTGGCCCCTAATGACTTTTTTCTTTACCCAGAGATAAAAGAAATATTGAAAGGAAGACATTTCGATGACATTCAGATTATCAAGAGTAATATGATGACAGCCCTGATGGCCATTCCAGAAAAAGAGTTCAAAAATTTCTTTGAAGGGTGGACCAGGCTCTGGCATTGGTGCAGAGCTTCCCAAAGGGAGCACTTCAAAGGTGACCACAGTGATACTCGGCAAGGAGGTATGTAGCACTTTTTCTAGAACAAGTATGTAAACTTGTCAGACCTCATTACACATAAATTATTCTCTTTCATATATTTTCCCTTTCTCGATGATGAGCACAGGTGGCAACGTACCAAACTTTTTCTTTCACTTGAATCATAATTCATTCCCACTCTGCTGCTCTTCACAGCATGTACTCTACTCAAATTGCCATATACATTTTGCTTTTTCCAAACAATACTGCCTCATGTACTTTTTTCCCTCATGTTCTTCTGTCAGAAATGTCTTTTACCTTTTCTACCTAGTCATCCTTCTACTAAAGTCAGTTCCCCTACAGAATTATCCCTTTTTGTTTTTGACTTTTTGCTACCATTTATCAAGGGCAACTGTCTGCTGGCACTGAGCTACCATTTTCCATACATGATCTCATGTAATCCTCAAAACAATCCAAGAAAGGAGGTCCTGTTATGTAGCATTATTCTCACGTTACAGAAAAGGCATGGGGAACAGAAATAATTGGCCTGAAGCTCAGGAATAATATTAAGTATAGGGCTAGGCTCGTGGTTCAGTTCTATAGAATGATCCTAGAACCTGAGTGATTAACGACTGACGTGGTAGGCTGAGGTAGGAAAATCACTTGAGCCCAGGAGTTCAAGGCAACAGTCAGTATGTGCTGATACCCAGCTGACTGCTGCCTTATACTCTAGCCCCAGGCAACAGAGTGAGACCATGTCTCAAACAAAAAAAAGTATTCAATCTAACCCATTTGGACCCTTCAAAGAGTATTGCTACAAATAGGAGGGTTTGGAGTCTAAAAGGGTATTAACTCCCTAAAGTAATATTTTTTTGGTGTCATCATTAACTATTAATACCATATAATTTGAACACAAATCATTCCACAAATCATTCCATCATGCCTTCTTCTTGAATGGTCAAATGTATTTTGATATTTGCATTCATCCCTTAGTATCACCAGCATGATCATTTCTTAATGAACTCTGATGCTGGGCTACATTGGTTCTAGAGTTTATTAAATCGTAAAAGGATTTGGGCTCTTGTGTTAAATGATCCTAAAGAATTCATTCCCTATTGTAAATATAGATGTCCATGACAACAGATCTGAATTGCTATAGATTTGGAAATCATTCTTGTCTACAATAATATTAGCAAGTTTTTTAATACAGTAATAACAAATGTGTAATATATGGGCAGTGACACTAAATGCATTTGAAGCTAAGGCCAGCTGTGCCTTCCCAAAAATATTTTACTTGATTCTTGGTGTCTTGATTTGGGGTACACCTTAGCTAGTTACAGGCTGCTATTTTCGTTTCTTCTGGTTTTCAATTGTATTTCAAGGTTGCCAAATGGATGAGTTCCTTAATAGATTAGGTGCTGATGTTATGAATTTATATTATGACCATACAATTATTCCATTTTCATCCTTCCAACCAGAGCTTGTATCATGTAGTGGTAATAGACTAGGCCTGACTCTGTCAATCCTGGCTCAGATGCTCAGCAGCTGTGTGATTTTGCTTAACCAGTTGTTTAACTTTTCTGTTCCATGGTTGCCTTAGCTGTAAGACAGAGGAAATAATAGCACCTCACTCATGGGCTATTGTGAAGGTTAAATATGCAGACTCCACCGAACCATGCCTAGCACATGCTAACAACTCAATGAATGTTGGCTTTTATTGGCATTGCTCTTGCAAACAAGACTGTGGATCCTCCGTGTTAAATTGTGTCACTACAGTTGCTTAATATCCAAGGCCCATCAGTAACTCTGTTCCCTGCAAAGACCTCTCCCAAATGTAATCACTCCTCTCTTTAAAATACACGGGGGGACTTTGATCTACTTTTCTTTAGGTGTATATGTTGTACCTACAACTACAGTTATGGGAATGAACAGTCAAATGTATTTTGACCTTTGCAGGAGGAAAAAAGCCTCAGCAGAGAGCAGGAACGATGTATTGATCACCATCTCCTAAAGCACCAACTCTTAAAACCAATAAAAAATAGCTTTGAACTGAAAATATATATATTTATATTTTAGGCAGCTGTCTCACTCAAAAGTTATATACAAATTGCTTCCTGAAGAATGTTCTTGACTAATCATAATCTTCCAGAGGAAAATTTACGCTGGGAGCTAATAATGTTTACCAGGAAAGTAAAGTTTTCTAAGTGCTTTTTTGGACTATTAAAGCTCAGATCTGCAAACCAGGAGAAAAACCAACCGATCCGAAGAATGTGACTTTCAGTAAGAACAGCAGGGCTTTCCTTTCATGCCCAGACCTTTCTCTGGGGAAAGGAAAATGAATGCCCTGCAGGGATTTTCCAGGTTGGTTTCCTGCAGTGTTGCCCTGCTCTGGCAACACATGTTGACAGCCCAGATGGAAAATGTTGAAACACTCATAAGGGTGCTCTTCCAACTATATCAAGCTGAAGCCTGTGCAGTATCCTTTTGATACAACTCCATTCTTTCATACTCTTCCAATTCTCTCAAGTTAAGGGAGGAATATGAATTAAATGTATAACACTTGATAACTAGTATGAACCATTGATTATAGATTTTAGAACCGGGACACTGCATGTCCTGTGAACATATGCATGGACTATTAACTCAAAAATGTTTTTTATGATGGAAGAAGAAAGTTACACACGATAGGGTGTATGTATTGTGTGATCATTTCTAAAAATAAAAATCACCTTCGAGGGCACTTTAAGAAAATGAAGATGGATTCTTATCAGTTAAAGAAGTTGGGGATGCGAGGAGAAATATTATTTTGAAGAAAGGGAGGAGCTCAGCCTTTGAAAAAAGTACCACAGGCTCATCTGAAGATTCTTAACTTCCAAACACCCCCTTCTCCCAGCCCCCTCTACTCTTCTACCTCCTCTGATGTCTCACCTGCCCCAGTCTAACCTCCTTGCTACAGATAACCAAACTAAATGGCACTTGTACCACCTTACAGCAATATCTGAAAACCTTTTAAAAGAATTCTTTTTGTTTCTTTTACTCAGAAGTATTCTAACTCTTTTCTAATTAAACGAGACTTGGTTTGGGAAAAAAAGGCACTTCTGATAACTAAAATTTTGTTTCAAACCATTAAATATCATAATATAATATTTTTACTTCAGTACCACAAGTTGTGGATGAGTTCTCCTCATCAGGAAAGATGAGGAGAATCATATACTGAACTTGTTGAGCTCAGCTTAGAGTCTCAAATTTCATTGTCACATGTGGTCTCAGGACATCATTTTCACATCTCACCAAGAAGCACAAGGAAATTAGCTGCCTTTCTGCCGTCCTATATAAACCCCTCCTCAATAATCTGCAACAACCACAGGCTTGCGTTTATTCCTCTTTCATCCAGTAAAAATCCTACAAATAAGTGATATTTCCCACTCCCTGCTTTGTTTCCAAAGATTCAGTAACTCGAAAAACATATGGTGTAGCCTCGTTGAAGAATAAAGTCTCCATGTAAGAAAATGGTATATTTTTAAGGCTCATTACACATTTGAATTAAGTCCAGCATAAAAGGGACATGAACAGATACCTAAAGGCATGGAAGTGTCCCTTGATGAAAAGAAATGTGAACTTCACAGAAATTAACACAGATTTCTAGATTTGGAAGGGAACTTCCAAACTCTAATTCATTCCTAGAGAAATAAAGGAGTACAACCACTGTCATACATGTTGGTAGCAGAGTGAGATAAGAGGCAAGAATCTCAGATCTCCAGCTCATTGGACTTCCCTGAAACAGACAAGGAGATTCTTGGCATGTTGAACTCATGCCAATGAAACTAAACAGGACAGTGACAATAATGGACCTTTTCTAAATCTAACCTTCGGGGGATGCATTGTTGTAGAATGTATGTCGTACATGGAAGATAATGGTTAGACAAGCACCTTGTCTAACCCTTCTAGATGACCCCATAAATCAAACAGTAATGGCTACTTTTGAGTTTCTTGTCAGTTACATGAGCAGATTTCAGCAGGTCATTAGACTAAACATTAATCGTAAGTGAGTTCTCAACCTGTTTTACTCTTAAGCTTATAGCAACTGCACAAGAAATTTCTGGAGCAGGCTCAGAATGGGGCACTTGGTGGTTAACCTTCCTGATGGCATATCTCAGTTTTAACAAAGCCAGACTTCTCTGTGCCTATTATCTGTTCTAATCTCTCTCCGTCATGGATGTCAATGAAAACTCTACTTATGTAAGCAGTAAAACACATCTGATTTCTATCCTACTGAATTAAAGATAATTTTCCTCCTGTATACATAAAATTTAAAATGATATAAATAAAAGATATCTCTCATTTGAACTATGAAACTTCTCATTTTTATATGACCATTCCAACTGTGCGAGAGGGATAAATGAAGACAATGGTCCAGTTCTGTTTGGAACCCAGCACACCTCTCAAGCATGTGGTATTCCATGAGCCACATCATTTGGTGAGCACAACAGAGGCAGGCATGTTGGAACAGCGATAATCAGTGATGTCAGAGAAGAGTTTGCTGCAGGGTTTGGCTTGACATCCTTTGAAACATTTCCCAGCTTCACCGAAGCATTATTATATTTTCCATGTATAACAGATCCACTTTTTATGGATGTGTGCTGTATGGAAGAGACCACGTGGAAAGCTGCCTATGCCTCCAGGATTCTAGTTTTTCTGTGTTTTTATGATCTATACCTACAAGTTAGGACCTGAGTCTGATCCAGAGAGTAATTAGCACTAATATATTATATTACTGAGCTACTAATCTTTATGTAATGTGATGTGTCTAGGCGTTAAGCCAACAAAAACTAAGGTAGTGCAAATAACTGATAAAGAGTTGTGCCATATGTAAAATGTGAATAATAATCCTTTAGTTTTGTTGCAAATATTTAATTATATAAGGCAAGTAGAGTACTCCCTTTATGAACACAGCTAGAGTGCCCTAAAAATGTTACCTACAGTCAGCATTACATTAAGCCAATACCCTGTATTAAAAGCTAGCACAAAACAATAATCTAGATTTTGTTCAAATTATTAGAGATGTTAAAATACTTGAAAGAATGTAATTAGTTGGGTTTTTAACTTGGAAGAACACAAAATTATTTTTAAATTGCCTTGTCTAAATACTTTATTTCACATAAGGTGCCTAGCATAATGCTTTGAATGTAATTTGGTATAATAAGTATCTTTAAAATGAATGAAGGAATAACGCTTTGCTATTCATTACAGGACATATAATTTATTCTTTCAAAACCTGTTCAAAAATTGCATAGATGTATCTATGTAGCCTCTATTTACCTGAGGATATACAAGAACTGTAGGAAGATGTATTTGAATACAAGTAATTTAATTTTCTTATTTTCTTAGCCCACATATGAATATGGTCATTCCTGGTGACAATTATGCTGGCCATAATGACAATATCTTACTTTTGTAGAGCACTTGTTTTCAAAGCACTTAAAAATTCATGACTCATGCCTGTGGCTCAGGTGGCTAAGGCGCCAGCCACATACACCTGAGCTGGCAGGTTTGAATCCAGCCTGGGCCCACCAATGATGGCTGCAACCAAAAAAATCATAATAATTTATTTTAGACTTCATGGGTGAAAAAGACAGGGACCATTGTCTTTATAGGAAATTTTAAAAAAATGTTCAGGCAGGTTGTGATTAAGAGTGTCCATACATGGCTAGCACTCAATACACACTGGATGGATGGATGGATGGATGGATGGATGGATGGATGGATGGATGGATGGTTGGATGGAAAAATGGATGGATGAATGTAGGAATGCACATACATATTTTGTCTGCTGCTTTTTTTGCTACACCAAAACAAAGAAATTAAAGTACTGTTTTAGTATGTGTATACATTTCTAGATCTTAGATCTTTTCTATACTATTATGGAAAATTTACTTACCATATTTGTAAGCAAGTTAATCTGTGCAAAATAATTATTTGGAGCCTACTACTTACTAGGCATTGGCAATATAGCTATGAGCAAAATAGAACCTCTTCAAGGATTTTATATTCTATGTGGGTATAGAAGAACACAGATAAGAAATACTACATCAGAAAAACAAGTGTGATCGTTTCAGTTATTGATAACTATGGGAAAAATAAACTGGAATGATAAGATAGAATATAAGATATGAAGGAGGTTAGTGCTTTTGTAGAGCTGATTGGACAGGCCATTCTGAAGAGGCAAACAGAGGGAGGGTAATTGTCAAAATACTTGCGAGAGAGATTTTCTTTGTTTCTCTCAATAAATCTTTGTAAATGGCTTTAAGATATCTATATTTGTACATCTCTACACTATATCTTTACAATATTATCAATTTTAAGCAATCTGTAACAATTTATAAAGTCTTTAAACCTTATTACTGTTACAACTTATAGCCACTCTACATTTTTTTAAAAAATATAAACTTCTTATATTTTGCAGTGAGGTTATTTATCCTGGCGTTTTAAAATCTTTTTTGTTTCTCTCTGTTTCTCTAATCAAAATTTTAGAAACAAAGTTTTCATTTCTTCCTTTCAGGAAACTCTTTGTTTCAAAACTATCCTATGAAGATATTTGTACCAAATGAACTGAAATAAACTGGAGTAAGACAAGACCATCATGAGGCAGAAGTAAATGAACAAAGTGTTTTTTCCAGATTTTTAATTGAATGCTGTTTACTAATTTTTTTCTCAAGAAAAATTTTTAAGAAAAAATTTTTAAGAATCATAAAAAAAAATTTTTATGATTCAAGCAATACACAAGCCAAGGGATGTATAACAACACAAGATGTACAGCCAACGTTGAAATAAAAGCCCAAGGAAAGCTGGGAGCAGCAGCTCACACCTGTAATCCCAGCACTGTGGGAGGCCGAGGCAGGTGGATTGCCTGAGCTCAGGAGTTTGAGAGCAGCCTGAACAAGAGCGAGACCCTGTTTCTACTAAATATAGAAAAAGTAACCAGGCATCATGGCAGGCACCTGTACTGTCAGCTATTCGGGAGGCTGAGGCAAGAGGATTTCTCAAGCCCAAGAGTTTGAAATTGCTGTGATTTGTGATGCCATAGTACTCTGTTCAGGGCAACAGAGTTAGACTCGTCTTAAGAAAAAAAAAAAAAAACAAGGAAAGTCTTGCAAAGAGTCCCGTAACTTCATAGCTATTCAAGATTGTTGCAAAGAAACTGTATGAAACAAAATAGACTTCAGCAGGACATTGGGATCCTCCACTAACCAGCGCTTAGATATGGCATGACGGCAGATCAAGGGACAGAATCCAGGGCCTCATTTCTCCCACAGATTTCAGGCAGAGCAACAGCCTGCAGACCAGGAGCCCCGTCCGTCCAGTCTGTCAATTCAGTGGTAAACTGTAAGAGTGGGATTTGTGGTTTTCAAATCCTCATAAAATATAATACCTTTATTGCAGAATGGAGAATCAAACCACAGTCATTCTGGGTTCAAGAGTAAACCAGGTGAACATATGTATGTAGAAAATATACAACAAAGGCTCAATACCCATAGCTCAGTGAGTAGGGTGCCTGCCACATACACCGAGGCTGTGGGTTTGAGCCCAGCCCCGGCCGCTAAACAACGACAACTGCAACCAAAAAACAGCTGGGAATTGCAGTGGCACCTGTAGTCACAGCTACTGGGAGGCTGAGACAAACTGATACAACCTTTTTGGAAGGAAGTGTGGAGAACGTTCCTTCATATTTCTAAA
The DNA here is from genome assembly GCA_963573935.1 of Arctocebus calabarensis. Classification (NCBI taxonomy): domain Eukaryota; kingdom Metazoa; phylum Chordata; class Mammalia; order Primates; family Lorisidae; genus Arctocebus; species Arctocebus calabarensis. The sequence continues at coordinate 50,541 of CAUYON010077446.1, read as the reverse complement.
AAAAAAGCCCAAGAAACAAGATCTAAAAAAGTCAGCTTATATGAAAAATGATTAGGAAATAACTGTAATTTAGGGAGTTTCAAATCAGCTTCTTCTCTATATAGAATTTACGCAGGGAAACAAAATCCCCATCAAACCAGTCTGATGTATGAAGTTAACGCTTCTATTTTCCCCATCCTTTCATCAGAGATGTGAGTTTGAACAATGGATAACATATGAATATTTTATAAGAAAAAAGTATCTAAAACTGAGTCTCAATCAAGATTAAAAGTGGTAAGTCAAGTTCAGTGTCAGGAATTCAGCCGTGGAGAGGGAACATTGGATGTGGTCATGGGGACAATCTTTCCTAAATGCCACTTCTTCTGTGTCAGGACCTACCCTGATTTGCTTTTTTTTTTTTGCTGTTTCCCCCCCACCCCGCCCCAGGGGCGGTTCAACTCTGAAATAATTTTTCTTTGAAATTTTGTTCTTTTTCTCTTATCTACACCTTGGTTTTAATTAATAGAGAAAGAGATAGTTACTTGCCCTGTATAGTGGCTTCATGCCACTTTTCAGGGCAATGCTGCATCCGTATTTATTTACTTTATAATAGCATCAGCTATCTCCTGGAATGCCATTTTAAATTTATCTTTATGATTATACTTCTGAGGTTGCAGAACTTGCTAAGCTATACTGAGCCCATTAAGACTATGGTGATATTGGCTTTAAGCCCAGCTAAAAAAAAATGTGCCTTGACTTGCAGGGAGCTGAATTTCTGAGTCACACATCCTTGCTCTGCTTCGTATACAGATGCATCCTCAGAAGATGAGAGCCACTCTGAGGAGGCATTTCCCTGTTTTGGCCAAGGATATGCAGAACAATTAGCCAATTATTTTGTTTATTCAAGAGGTATTTTTTGTCTTCATATGAAATTAGGTTTTTATTCCAGGAGATGTTGATGTGTTTATCACATAATTTTTCTAGTGAAGATTGAAGGTCCTTAGGAACTATTATCTGAGATTTTTTTTTTTTTTGAGACAGTTTCATTTTGTTACCCTTGGTAGAGTGCTCTGGTGTCATAGCTCACAGAAACCTCAAATTCTTGGGCTCACACAATCCTCTTAGCCTCAGCCTTCCAAGTAACTGGGAATAAAAGCCCCCACCATAATGCCCAGCTATTTTTAGAGATGGGGTCTTGCTCTAACTCAGGCTGGTCTTGAACTCCTCAAGCTCAAGTGATCCACCTGCCTTGACCTCCCAGAAGTATGGATTCTCCATACTTCTTCCCCTAGAGGAGGTATTAGTTTGCAATCCCAAATTAATTACAGGTGTGAACACCTGCACCTGGCTATTATCCAGGCTTTAACTTTCTATTCCCTAAGGAGCCAGCCAGCTAATACCAATAAGATTACAGAATACTGTAGAAGCTTGCTATGTAACAGCTTTACTGTGACAATGTGCGACTTATCTTGGAAGCCAAATCTGTTCAGTAAAATTATAACATGTACACAAAGAGTTAATGACTGAAATACCCGTCTATGCAGTGGAGACAGGCGATCTTTTGTGTCTAGGCAGACTTTGAGTTTGGAACACTCATGTTCTACAACAAGCACATCTGATAGCTGATTTGCAAGTCCCCATTCTACTGGTGTTACTTTTTATGATCCAATATGTTCCAGTATCCCAGAAGTTCATGGTAAATTCTCTTTTCCCAAATCCCTCAGACCCTGAGGTTTCTGTTCATTTGATTTAGATTCATTGTTGTCTGCTCTGTGTCAAGCATGGTGCTAAGCATTGGGGCTGCAATGATGAGTCAGACACACCCTCCTCCTCTAGAATCTGTGCCTAAGAGCTCAGATTCTGGAGGAAGAGACAAACTTAAAAATAATTAGAAAGCAATTTGCGTGTGCTCTGATCGAAATATGCTGTGATGGACACACCAAGGAGGAAAATTTTACTCGACTTGGGGGTTAAAGAATACTCATTATTGAACACGATAATGGAGGTGAACTAATTAGGTGGAGAGTGGGAAGGCAGCCGTTCTGGCAGAGTAGCTCCATGTTAGTTCACGGAGGCAAGAAATGGTGTGTGAGAGATTTATAGGCCAGTCAATGGAATAAGAGAAGGCAAGGAGCAAATCACCGTGAACTTTGAAGGGTGGAGAGTCATGTGTGCAATGTTAGCTTTAACCTTATCCTGAGAATTAGGTGGACTAACTTGGTCATAATTAATTAACTAATATATATTTTTAGTTCAGATTACTATGGGGGTACAAATGATTAGGTTACATTGTGCTTCTAAGGTAAAGTTCAACTTGTAGTTGAGCTTTCACCCAGGGGGTGTGCTGTGCACCCTTACATGGTGCCTGTTAGATGAGAGCTTACCATTCTTCCTCCCTTCTCCCCTCTCTCTTTTCCCCTCCCCTTACTTTATTATACTTGCATTTTTCTCTTTAGTGGGTGTGTAGTTGTTTTGAGTTGTTTTTCTATCGGTTTCATATTAGCATTGAGTACATTGGATACTTGCTTTTCCATTCTTGTGATACTTTACTAAGAAGAATGTGCTTCAACTCCATCCAGGTAGATGATGTAAAGTCTCTATCTTTTTATGGCTGAATAGTACTCCATGGTATACAGATCCATTCATAGGTGTTAGGCACTTGGGTTGTTGCCATGCCTTGGTAATTGTGAATTGAGCCACAATAAATATTCTACTGCAAATGTCTTTGGGATAAATAATTTGTTTCTTCTGGGCAAATAACTAGTAATGGGATTGTGAGATCAAAGGGAAGGTCTACATTTAGTTCTTTGAGGATTCTCTTACTTCTTCCCATAGAGGATGCATTAGTTTGCAATCCCACCAGCAGTCCAAGTGTATTCCCTTCTCTCCACATCCAGGCCAGTGTTTGCAACTTTGGGATTTTGTGATGTGGGCTATTCTCACTGGGGTCAGGTTATATCTCAGGGTGGTTTTGATTGGCATTTTTCTGATGATTAGGGGTGAGGACCTTTTTTTTCATGTGTTTGTTGGCCATTCCTCTATCTTCTGATTTTAAATCTTTTCACTTATGCAGATGTAAAAGATAGATTTGAAGTCTAATTCTGGAACCAGGAAAAGCATTTCAAAGGCTCTTAAATGGGATTATGGAATGCAAAGGTGAGGATAGAGAAGGAAGGTAGATTGGTACTGTCTTTAAACTTTCACCTGAGTAGGCCATGGTATTTACATGGGGTATAATGCAAAAGGTGGAGTCGAGAATGAGATATTTAGTTTTGCTGAATGGATGGATTATAAGTTAGATATTTTAATATGGAGAAGTCTGAAATAGTGTGCTTTATTAAATTTCATAAGGGAGTAAGTTTTTGTATAATTCATCACCAATAAATAAGTTGAAGACATACATCTTGTGTTCTAATGATTTTCTAGACAAGGATCCACTGGTTCTTATTGATCATGATTTTAGAAAAACAAGGTTATCCTTCTACTCATCTCTCATACACTTGCTGGAAATGTATAATGGTGCAATCACTTTGTAAACAATTGGCTAGTTTTTAAATAGTTCAACATAGATTTACCATGTGATAGAGTCATTCTACTCCTAGATGTACACAGGAAAGTGAAGTGAAAGCACATAAGCCAGACAAAAACTAGTACCCTTATGTTCATAGTAGTTTTACTTGTGTAAGTAAAAAACTGTAAATGACCCAAATACTAACCAACAGATGGGTGGATAAAAAACTGGTGTATCCCCACAATGAAATATACTACACAACAATAAAAACGTAGCAATGCATACTACAATGCGGATGAATCTTAGGCTGAATGGAAGAAGCCAGATAGAAAAGAGTTCATATCACATGATTTAATTCATATAAACTGCTATGAAATTGAAGCTTATGTATATTCTCATTAAGTAGATCAGTAGTTCCTTGGAAAGGGTGGGAATGGAACAGAGAGATAACCAGGACACAGGGAAATTTTTAGAAGTGTAAAAATTTTGCCACGTGAAGTGGCTCATGCCTGTTATCTCAGCACTTAGAGAGGCTGAGGCAAGTGGATCTCTTGAGCTCAGGAGTTCAAGTCCAGCCTGAGTAAGAGCAAGACTTGGTCTCTAAAACTAGTTGGGCATTGTGGATGGCACCTGTAGTCCCAGCTACTTGGAAAGCAGAAACAAGAGAATCATTTGAACCCAGGAGTTTGATGTTGCTGTGAGGCCATGGCACTAGACTAAGGGTGAAAGTGAGACTCTGTCTCAAAAAAAAAAAAAACAATAAAACAAACCAAAGTCTAAAAATTTTATTATTTTGGCTAGGTGATGGTTTCATAGATGGAAACATAATGCAAACAATAACCAAACTTTATACTCAAGCATGTGCAATTTATTGTATATCAAGCATACTTCAATAAAGTTGTAAAAAATAAAGTAAGAATAAAACACTTACCTGGTCCTTAATCAATGGTTATCCCCCAAACTCCATGAATCAGAATTCATGAGTTATATTCCCAATAAGGTAATTTGCAAGCCCCTTGATTGAAGTATAAAGACATTCCTTTTTGAGAAGATCATAGTCTTTGCTCACAATTCTTTTTATAAAAATTAAAATATGCTCTTAGGTATAATAGTAAATTTAAGAAAAGCGTACTGATGTTGGTGCATTCATTTCCTTTTGATAAAATTATAAGGAATAATCTTTTCTACATGTGTTCTTGGAGAAAGTGTCTGAGTATAAGAATGTGTCCTTTGGTCTAAGTTTCTCTTTCTTCTCATCTTTCAAAAGTAATTTGGACAGATTTGATAACTTCTTTAAAGACCACAGTTAAAATGAAGTGGTTAAGATGTGGGATCTGTAATTAGCCTTTTTGAGCTCAGTCCCTGGGCCTATTCACCACTGGCAAGTGAATTTATCTCACCAAGCTTCAGTTTCCTTGTCTCAGCGAGGGGGATAATAGCAGAGTCTATCTCACAGAGTTGTTTTACAGACCCAATAAGATAATGTATAAAAAAGCACTCAGCGCAGTGCCAGGCATAACATAAATAACGTCAGCTATTATCCCAAGTCCTTGACAAGTTCCCACTGACCGTGGGGAACTCTATAACTGAGCATTTTGAAATGGTGGGAGGCACAAAGGGAGGTTAGCAGAGACCACTGTAAAATTATACTTTGGCACATTTCCTTTGTTTGGAGAAATAATACTACACTGCTGGTATAAAACCAGAGAACTAAACAGGGAGGGAAGCCACAATGTGAGAAATAACAAAGAGACTAGCTAACACTGTACAAATAAATAAGCACGCTTAGAAAAGGACACTGGGAACACCATTATCTCTGCCACCAAAGTACTGCTTTATTGTTTTGTTTTCTTTTTTCTTTCTTGGTTTTTGAGACAGAGTCTCACTCTGTCACCCTAGGGCAGAGTGCCTGGGAGTCATAGCTCACAGAAACCTCAAACTCTTGAGCTTGAGCAATCCTCTTGCCTCAGCCTCCCTAGTAGCTGAGGCTACAGGCTCCCACCACAATGCTTGGCCAGTTTTTCTATTTTTAGTAGAGAAGGGGTCTCGCTCTTGCTCAGGCTGGTCTCAAACCCCTGCATTCAGACAATCCTCCTGCTTCCGCCTTCTAGAGTACTAGGATTATGGGCCTGAGCCAGTGCTCCTGGTCTGAAGTACTGTTTTAAATTGAAGTGAATTTTTGGTGGGGGCTGGTGTTGTGCTGTCGGTGTGGTTTTAATCAGAGACTAGATGTGATAGGTGGAGAGTGCAAGGAGATTTATAATGTAGTTAATTCTTTTCTATGTGAACTACTCTCTTAAGGGAGAAGCCCAGGGAGAATCTGATAAAAAATGGAGCAGCCAGTTTCAGAGGCTAGCAGGTGGCTGGTGCAGGAAGCCCTTTGCCTTTGGGTTCCTATACATCCTGGGCTAAGCTAGCTGTGATTGCCCCACTCCCCACACATTCTTGAGTCAAACTTCTTATATTAATACAATGAGGATTTTCTTCATGAAACTGTGTTTTTCTCCTGAAAACTTCAAAAGGTGTGGCTGAATTCCTTGCATTTCTTTTGCCTCCACCCTGATTTCTTTGACATAGCATCAGTTCTTAGGATTTGGACATTAAAGCATATGCCAATAATCATTGATTAGACTAATCTGGCAAATGTACCAAAAAGTGGTTAAGTTCCTCACGACAATGGAAGGATGGTGAACAAATACAGGAAATGCCTACCACCTTTAATTCTATTGTAAAATAAAATGTGTTTTGACAGTTATGCAGTCATTGTCATCGTTTGATAGTTGTTCTGGCTTATTCAAACTGGCAGTGGGAAAGCCTAGTGACAGGCACCGTTTTCCAGTTCTTCCTCTCTGTCTTGCCCTCTTTTCAAATTTACAGTTTTTAGCAATTAAATTAATTTCGTTTGAGACTTTAGTTTGGAAAATTTCACGATATTCTCTAGATCCTTCCCTTTGGGGATAACATTATTTGTTCCCTGCCTGTGATAATTGTCTTGGCTGCCTGGGTCACAGTTAAATGTGGACAGTACAGATTAGCTCTCCTGGTTCGGCATAGGGACTGTTTCCTTTTCGTGAGTACCTATAATATACCAGGCACTGCATGAATTATGTTATCTTTTGAATTCTTTTTTCTTTGCCAATGTCTTTTCTATGAGCTCGTCAAATACATCTGCTTTGGAGAAAAATTTTAAACATGGGTATTTGCAGCCAGGGATAATGACAGTCATGTTACTGGCTCTCTGCCCGAATCCCTGGGAATTATAAATAGGCAATCCTATTGTACTAGGTGGTAGGAATGGTTTGGGGAAAGAAACAGAAAGGGATTAGGCAATAAAATCAACTGGGCTTATGTAAAAACTAGTTTTCTTTGCTTTCACAGGGCTTGTGGCGTGAAACACACAATTTTTTTCCTGAGGGCAAATTGGAAGACAAAACAGTAACCTAAATTTGTACTCTATATGTATTTGTAATTGCATATGTTATTTAATTTTTTTGGTTAATTTTATATGAACTAATTATAGATCTTAACTATATAAGAGACCTGTTTTTCTTGTCCCCACTCTCTATCACTTGGTAGAGTAATAGAATGTATTACTCTTACTACATTCTATTACTACATGTATTACTATGAATACATTCTATTAATAGTAATATAAACTTATTACAAAAATACGGTAGTAATTCTAAATTATGCTACAAGACAGCAGTGTTTACAACAGAAAGATCCATCTGCTACCCTGGATGTCCCATGGTCCTAAAGTTGTCTGCTGGGATATGCAGTGGGAGGGGCTGCAGAATGTGATTTTGCTTCTTTCTGAGGGAACCAAGAACCCAGGAGGGGAAAAGAGGAGGGGTAATCCAGACATTGGCGCAACTCAGAGGAAAGCCATTGCTTAAGGAGATACATATTTAATATGATTCATATCTTCATTTGTATGTACATTATATTAACAAAGTCTCCTTTTTGGGGGATTACGGTTGGACAGATGGAAGAGAGAACCAAGTCCTGCCACGTAATTAATCTCCATAAAATATCTTTCTCTAAGATGGTGAGGAAATTGCTCTGAAGCTTAAAAAAATCCATTGACTAATATCATCATTTTAACTCTGAAATGTATTTAGTACTTCACTTATTTGTGAATAGATTTTACATAAAATGATACATGGCTCAAACATGTGTGGACTCTCTGGGCTGTTATATCTCACATACATCCCATTCTTTCACGGACAACTCTTTTTAGAAGTGTTTTGTTCATTGATTTAAAATTCAAGAAGATAAAATTAACTTAGTTTCTAATACGAGACACTGGAATTGTTTGTTCTGAACACAAACACAGTAATGTTTTTAAAATTGACAGAACAAACACAAACATTTTAAAAGAAACATTTCATATTTTCTAAATTGGTGTCACGTGAAAAAAAAGCCATCACATTATTGTAAATATTGGCAACTTACAATAATGTGAAGTCTGACAATAATAGTTCCTAAATTGGATGAGTATAGAGATGAATAAATAGAAGAGTAGATAATAAACTAAGGACTAGATAAAGCCCAAAAGGATGTTCTTTCAGAGAAAGCATGCTTCTAAAAGCATTGGCTATTTTGCCGGTACATATCCTCTGAAGATATTTTTCAGCTCAAGTTACTGTAGAAATAATGTTGGTTCCCCCCACTTCATTTTTTCCCTACCACACATTTTAATTAAAATGATCAGAATTGAGCAACATGTTTTTAACCAATATAATATGTGAAACAATGTGCTATCTACAACCCCTCCCAGGTAATACCTTATTATCTTAATACAGTGGGACTCTGTCTTGAGAAGTGGTTGTGTCTTTCTTTCGAACCTGCAACTTTTATGCTGTGATCCTCCTGAAACCTTTTTTCAGTGAACAGGGAGAATATATATCCCAGTATCTCACAGTCTGAAGTTGTGCGGGTCTACTCTGGACTCCCCTCTACTCTCCCTTTTCATTCCCTGCCCCTCTTCCAATACTTAGGTTCTGACCCCCGACATGGCCCTGCAACATACCCACTTCTTACTAAGGCACCAGACCTCAGCACGATGTCTGTAGGTGCTGATCATAGGAGTGAGCCCTTACGATACAGGTAATTGTGAAAACAGCTCTGAGTGGAAATCAGGAAGCTGGTTTCCAATCTTGACGTTGGCACTCACAAACTGTGAAACTTCTCGTGGGTTATTCACCTTTTGTAGCTTCTAAATTCTCATCTATCAAATGAGATTTGGTGCTAGATACATCTTAAATTCCTCTTCTGGATCTAGTATTCTCTGTTACATGTAATAGCCATTTCAAGAAAGGGATCTATTATTGAAAATTTTCGATGCATAAATTATGGAACATTATGTTCATTTTGCGTGAATATTACAGAAACTGTTCTGTGAGAAAAAGGGCTATTGTTAAACAGTACTGTGTCTTTGCCTTAGCAAATATTTCTTAAAGACAAATTTTTGGTTTTAAACCTTTGCCAGTATATATTCCATGGTTTTCAATAAAGAGGCTTAAGAACTTTGTATAATTAACAAATCATTTCAACTTAATGAAAATCCACCCCAATATAAATGAGAAGACATGAATGTTCTAATTTATTTTGTTCCAGGCCAAAGACTGAAGTCTGAGGAATACATAAATAAGCAAGCAGAATAGAATCCATTGGAAAAAATCACATCTGTCCACCATCATCACACAAAAAGGCGCATTGTGTGGTCTTGAGAAAGATTACACAGTATCCAGGGAGGAAGTGATTTCTTTAAGAAGGGAGATGAATAACTAGGAAAGCAAAGAGCACTGTGAGAAAAATCAAAGACTGGGTGGGTAGAATTGGAACTAGAGGAAGAATTTAGGCAAAAGGAAAAAAAATTAAGCACAAATAGAGTTTTTAACTAGAGACTCAGGCTTTCAGGCGCCATCTGAAATTGCAGAAGGGAAAAAAACCATAGCCTGGGATGTGATTAGGACTATCACGTTGTGTATGTTGAACAAACCATAATGGAAGAATGAACATGATGATTTAAGAGGAAACCTTTTATTTTTTCATTCTGTTTCCTTATCTGAAATTTAGTATTTGAATTCAGAATACAACGGCTGAATTATGGCAATCTGAGTGGCTGAGCCATCTAAGCCAAAAAAGCCAACTAAAAATAAAACTGCAGGGCCCAAAACACCACAAGCCCAAAGGGGTTAACTCCCCAGCTTCTAAGTGGACAGTGATACTGGAATTTGGAAGGGTGATCAAATGTGTGCTGTTTAACAGGTGCGAGGCGTTTCCTTTATGTGTGGGGTCCCTTTGGGGCAGATCACGTTTGTTAGCTTGCTTAGAACTTTCTCAATTTTTTTCTTACTCTCCAACCCCAGATACTGAAAAGACGTCTGCTGGGATGACCCTTGTCCCTCTGCTCTTCCTGCTGTAATGAGGACATGAGATCTAGAACTGTGGCAGCTACCTTGTGACCACAAGAGCAAGAAAGAATGAATTAGACAATAGTCATCACATTACTGAGCCCCTGAACCACGGCTACCAGCTGCTCGCCTTCAAACTTTGACTATATACTAAATAGAATTTCCAAAAGGAGGAATTTCCCACTGTTTTTATTGATATATAATAGTTATACATATGGTATTTTGATATCTATATATATCATATATATGATATGTAATATATCACATATATATCATATATATGATACGTAATGATCAGGGTAACTGGGTTACCGATCATTTTGATCATTTATCATTTCTTTGTTTTGGGAACATTTCAAGTCTCTTTCTTCTAGGTATTCTGAAACATACAAATATGTATGACTGTTAACTGTAGTTTGAGTTATTGAACATTCAAATTTCTTCCTTCTTTCCAACAGTATTTTTGCCCTCTTGGCTTAAACCCTTGTTAATCAGTTTGACTTCCTCTCCTAGATCAGTAGTTCTCCACCTTCCTAAAGCCGTGACCCTTTAATCCAGTGGTTGGGGTCACCACAACATGAGGAATGGTATTAAAGGGTGACGGCATTAGGAAGGTTGAAAGCCACTGTCCAAGACGAGTGCAGCCTAATCCACCTTCCAGAGAAGCAAATTCTATTCTATGCTTCCACATCATGCAGAGAGCACTCTGATTCTTAGTGAGATGACCTTATTTTGCTTCAGGCCTCTTATACTGCTTTCCATGAATGAACACTTTCCCTTCCCAGGGCATATTGTCAGATGAACACATGTGCTTGCTGAGGGCACTCTGCCATCCTGTGTGATGGAAGGAGGAGGGTAAAAGCTGCTCTCAGAACCATAAGCTCTTCATCCTAAGCAGAAGCAGACTAGGGACACAGAACCTGATGTGTTCCTTTGTGTCTCCCCCTCAACCCCCATCTATGGTATAAGCAGAAAGACAAATAGCTCAGTGTCTCTGCCTAAGTAACCATGCTCTGTGCATGTGCGTGTGTGTGTGTGTGTGTGTGTGTGTTCGTCTCGACACTTTCTTTACTCCCAGTAGAGGCAGAAAGGCAGGGAAGGTGGAAATGGAGTCCAGTGCCACAAGCAGGTTGGAGGACACTCACCCTGAGATCAACAGTGAGAGGGGCCTCCCAGCTTGCTGCAGCAGAAGTAATGAAGGAAAAGGCTCGGTGTAACAGAGTGGCCTAAACGTCATGGGGGACCTCCACAGAATGCTCAGAAAATTTACACAGAACAGTTATTTTAGGTAGGAAATAGGGAAAGGTTACAAAATAGATGAAAGTGGAAGCTTATTCTGATAGGCTCATTTACTTCTAGTCACTCAGATGATATCAGCCATGAAAGTAACTGGTCATGCAAATGAAAGGGCATGTAAGAGAGATGTTGATTTGCTTCACTATAGTAGCCCTTTTGCTGTCTAAATGTAACCCAAAGGATCATGTTGTATAACGAAATGTACATAATGACATTTATCTTTCTAAAAATAAAGTACAATATGCAAAACCTCCAATTACAATGCTGAACTCCATAAGATAAGTGGCTGTTCGTGGAGACATTTCATGCAAGACCTAAGTAGTAGATCCCCAAATCTCCATGAGGCCTTGAAAATTATTAATGGAAAATAGCTGGACTTATTACTTGAACACACAAAAGGGAGAATAAATTTGATTGAAATTGACATGTCATCCATAATTTCTACACAAAGTCTTAGCAGAATATGCCTTATTAGAGTCTTCTGAGATGTTACTCAGTAAAAATTGTAAGATCAGTGACAGAGACCACTGTCACCCTAGAACAAGCAGAGGTGTTTAGATATCTAGCCATTAATAATCAATATTAATATTATTAATTTTGTTGTGATGACATTTTATTTGTGGTAAAGCAAGATGGTGTCAAGTAAATTATTGATAAAAAAAATTGGCTTACTTTATTTAATTCCTAAACACTTATGGTGAACTTTCACAAACATGAAGGAAATATCACTTCACTTGTAAAGATCTAAGAGTCTCTTAGATCAGAATTCTTCTATTAATAATGAAAATTTGAAACTGACCCGTACAGTCTATATAATTGAAACAATTACTTGCATGAATTTTGACTTCCTTCCATAGAAATTGTAGCCTCAGTGGGTATTTTGGGAATTATTTACAACTCATTTGTTGAACATCAATCTCTTCTTCTGAGAAAATTAAGTGGACTAGTATAATCACTTATAATGAGGTTATCTGTCACTTTGGTTATTTGTCATCTTTACTAGTTTTTCTTGGCTATCATTGACTGCTGATGAAGGAGGAGTTTATAAAGAAACTAACCCCAAACCTGAAGCACTCTGCTGTTGAGGGCAGCACACATATTTTCTCAGACTGCAAAGTTGAGAAGGGAAAAATCAAAGCTAGGTTAATATTCTGAACAGCACTGTTTGGTATGATCTAACTGATGAATTTTCCATTGACTCCCTTGAGAACGAAAAAGGTTTGAACTTCAGGAAACTTTCTTGTGTTTATTCTTCAATTTTCCTTTTCATACTTCCTAATCATCATTCCCTATTAACATCTCTTTATGGGCCCTCTTAGTGATTCCTCATTTTAATGGGATTTATACTTTTTTTGCCATTTCTTGTTAGTTACTATTCTGCTAAATTACAATCTTCACTCATAAATTAATTCCTCCAACAGTTTAATGTTCATCAAGTATTTCTTGAACTATGCCTCTGCCTTAAAAGAGCAGAATTGATGTATTTGATGTCACCAGAATTATTTATAGAATTCTAATTTTATACAGGTGTTGCTACAAAAACAAAATCTAGAATTCCATATCGTTTTTCACTATTACATGAGCTTCTTTGTAAGCTCATTAACATTGTTCTTACATGTTTGCCTCAATGGGATTCTCCCTGAATCAAGTACTTCGTGTAGAAATAAATACAGAGTAGCTTAAATGTCATGGGGGACCCATAAAAAATGTAGAGAAAATGTATATAGAATAATTATTTTAGGTGGGATAGAGGAATGGTTCACAAAATAGAGAGAAGAAAGTGTGGAAAATGTTATTCTGATGGGCTCATTTACTTCTAAATCACTCAAATTATATCGGCCAAGAAAGTAACTGGTCACGGAAATGATATGGGTACATGATGGATATGGTGGTTTGCTTCACTGTAGTAACCTTTTTGCTATCTATATGTAACCCAGAGCATCACATTGCTACAGTATTTAGATTAACTAATTTTCCCTGGAAAGTCTGAGTTGTTAATTTAACTTCGCATGCTGATGCATGCTGTCTGTCCAAAACAGCAGCATGGGCCCACCCTGTACTCATCACATTTTTGACATATTTTTTATTGCTGCAGGCATGTTGTTTCCAGAATTTCCTCCTGAAGAACACAGGGATAGTTCTGAGGCAGTTCTTTGAGGGAGTGCTTATTATGATTCTTTACAGATGACTTCAAGAATCATGTACACCCGAAAAAGTCCCGTTGGAGGAAGATTTGGACTGTTAGCTCTAATGGTAATTTATCACAGAAAATGTGGGGCTTCTAAAGTATCCAGAAGGGAATCCCCACAGACATCAGTAGTGTAGAACGAAATCATTGACTCATTTTAAAAGGAGTTTGGCAATAACAGTGACATGTAGGATGGGTTGGAAGAAATACACGACTATACTTTATCTTATGAAGTCGAACGATCTTAGGCTTGTGTTTAAGGCTTTTAAGTTGATAACCCTGAGATTTAGGGAAGGAAAACCGTGGATAAAAGAGAACTAATACAGTTCAATATATGAAGATTAGGTTTTCTTTGCAAGTATTTTCTCTCCCTCTTCTCCTTGCCCTCCAGTGTGGCCAACGAGCCTTTCAGAGGTGGAGCTGAGCGTGCTCCTTCCCACGAGGTGCCCTCGAGGCCTTTCCTAGCTGGTCCGACTCTGAAGGGCTCAGGAGGCCCTCTTGAAAATGTCACCCATGGCCTCTGGACCTATGGCACCTTTTAGAATTCCTTGTGAGATATTAATTCATTTGACTTACAATTGGTGAAAACAAAGTATATATTATTAAACCAGGTAACACCTAAGTTATGTGTTAGAAAAAACTAAAGCAGAGAATTTTAGAAAGACTACAGCATGGTATTAGTGGAGTATTTTACTTCATCTGGGAGTTCTACAAAATTAAGCTTTATTATCTTGGAAAAAACCCCCAAAAACTCACAGCCCTAGGAAAAGCTTTTGGGTTCTGAGCATTTTACCAATCTGGAGAGTCCCTGTGTAAAGGATCACTCGCTTATTTATTGAGTGTTTCCTTAAATGACTAGTGTCATATCCCAATGGTCATTAATATTCTCCTCCAGAGGTTCCATCTGTCAGAAATGGTGAAATACGACCCAGTGTAAATAGGATGAGGTATTTTCATTGGTTCTTGTGGTCGACCATGGCTTGCGGCTGCTCCCAAGGGGAGACAGAAGTTCTGTTCAACACAGCTGGAAAGTTTCTTGGTACAAGTGTCAAAGCAGGAGCAGAGAGGCAGCAATTTTCAAAGGAAAACAAACAGCCGACACATCTAGCTCCTTTTTCTCTTCATAGTCTATCACTGCACTTCTCCGCATATTCTATCACTTCCTCATTTACATTTCACTCTGTCACTTTTGTTTGAACTGAAGCTTGTGTTCATCTTGAGCCAATAAAAACTCTAAGAAGGAAACATCTGTATTGTTGGGTAACTAATGCTGCTATAATAGTCCAGCAAAGCGACTATCCGACTAAAGATCATGCCAGCAAGCTTTTAGCAGGTAATATGTTCAAGGCAGAAGAAAATTTATTACCACATACAACCATGAATTTCACATCTATTAAATTACATTTGAATCTAATTTTCTTTTGTATTGTTTTGCATTTTGTAACATTTTAAAAATGTAATATTTTGTGACATTTGATCTTTGAAACAAACTGAAAGATGAGTATGTTACATAGATTTAATTTTAGATGTATAAATAATTAGTGGCAGAGCCGATACAAGATCCTAGCAAATTCCTTACAAAACTTATCTGCCTATATTAGAAAATATTGTTAAATGGTGATAAAGTGTGTTATTTAGGAAATTCTCATTGACATACTGATGGGAATTTTAAGTGCTATACATGCTTCTGGGAAAGCAATTTAAAAAACTTTAAGTTTTAATACCCTTTGATCAGAAGTTCTACTTTCGATAATATATTCTAAGTAAGTTATTAGGTATTTGTTTAAATATTTTAGCTACGAAGAGGTCCTCTGAAGCATTGTTCATGTATTTCTTAGAGTAAATAACAACAGCGTTAGCTTCTATAATAAAGAAATCCATAAATTTTATGCTCAGCATACAGAAAAGAATATTTCTTGCTCACATAAATCTAAAATGGATGTTCCTGCATTCACAAATTATTTAGAGACTCAAATCTCTTTTATCTTGTAACTGTTTCGTGGGGCCCAGGAGTTTTCTAAAGGAGATGTTCTTCCTTCCATTGATCTAAAAGTTTATATGGGAAAAGAGATATGGAGGTCATGAGAAGACATTTTATGTGGAACCTGTAAGTGGCGTAGATCCTTCTGCTCACATTCCCTGGGCCAGACACAGTCCCTGGCCACCCAACAGTCTGGAATGCGGGGACAGGTTCTTCAGCTATGTGCACATTCAGTGGAGAAAGTTTTATTTTTAACATGTAATAGACTTTCTACAATTTTTTACTGTGAATACATTTTAAGACACATTATCAGATATGTTAGAATACTGAGTAGTTACCAAAATTCGTTAGTATCTAACACAATGAAGAGATGTTCTTGATATATTGAATGCAAGGAGTTAACTATATTTTTGCCCCAAGTTTTATAATTTTTCACATGGCTGTGACTTAGAAGACCTGTTGTTGCTAAAAGTTGGTAGAGCAAATGTCACAAGATGCTGTCGTCTGAGTGATGTCACACATCCTGCTTTCCTGAACTTCTCACCTTCTTTTGGGTCTCTCCCTGTGCTTCATGAAGAGAGCATGATCGGTAGAAAGATTTCACATGACACAATCAAACAGGTGTAGATTTGAATATGGATTTTGTCGTTTATGAGCTAGGTTAGCCACACTCAATTAATCAATCCATATTAGGTTTTATTTCTTTTTACTTGGTATGAAAAGAAAAACAATAATCTACTTCCTAGGGTCATTGTGAAGAGGAAATGATATTGTATATGTAATATGCACCTGATACTTTGTGCCAGCAAAGCGTCTGTCACATAGAAGGTGTGTTAAAAGTCTCTCAAGGAAGATAGTGATATCAATTTATTGGTAGCAAGGCAGGTTACTCCAAGCATGGAGACAGTAATTAGTGGAAAACACATTCAAATAGACTTTCATTTTAGTGATCTTTTTCCTTAACCTCCAATAGTTTCTTCCTCATTTTTTCTTAAAATCCAGCATCTTCTCAGAAACCTTCCAAAGTATATATCACAAGCTAGGAATATTTATTCTTCTTTTTGAATAAATATTTAATTTTAATTCTATTTGACACTGGGCAATGCTTCTGTTCATGACCAAATACTGTGACACTGGCCTTTGCAAATTGAAGTGAGAGACACTATGAGTTGCCTACCACACGGCCAGTTTCTTCCCACCCCTCAAAATTAGCAAAATCTGCTTCTCGTTACAAACTCAAAAATATCAGACTCTGGCTATCCCAGTGTGTTTGGTAGCTAGAGGATAGGCATATATCCCAGGACTGTGCAGGGAATCTGAGGAGTATTTTCCTGCAGACTTCTCAAAAAGGCATTCCTCGGTATGCCTTTTCCGTGAACTCACGGCATTCTCGTGAACTCAGTTATCCACACTTCCTTGTACCTAAACCCTTTGCAGCTTGACTTTGTGACTCCTCCTATCTGGAGGTGAGTCTATCTTCTACTTCCTGAGTTCGGGCTGATCTTATGAAAACATGGCAGAGGCAGCGTGGCATGTTTTTGAAGCCTATGCCTAACTGAGAAGTCTTGAAGTGTGGCTTTCATAGAGTAAGAAGAGTAAGAGTAAGACAGAGGGAGACTTACACAAGCAAAACAACACTTTAAGTAGTGGAAATGAAACACCAAACATTTATTTAAAGTTCATTCCAATTGTCCTAAGAGCATAGAAAGCCTGCATTCAAAAACCCTTACTGAATTGGTAGTTGGGCAGGAGTCTAGGTTGCTGCAGCCATTTTTGAATTACAAAGGGAAACATTGGCAACACCCTCAAGGAGGAAAGAAAGGTCCTTAAAACATCACCAAGTCACTAAATTTACTAACTCTTGAATTGACTACCCTTTGATTGCTTGTTACCCAAGAAAAGAGATTTTCCATTGTTTAAGTACTTTTAGGCTGGATATTTCATTTTTGCAAACGAATGGACCTTCACATGATTTTCTGAATTGACGCAGTCCATGGCAAAACCAACTCACCTCCACCTGCCTACAAAGTGCTGCATCCCCCAAAGCCTGTTTTCTGCTTCCCAGTCCCCTGTCTGCAAACTCCCAACATTAGCATTTATGATGCCTTTGGATCAACGTGTTGAATAATTAGTCTTTGCTGATTCAAACAGGATTCCTTGTACTTACCATGTTCATTTTACCTCTTGCCTCCTGGGGGCAACCCCAACGTGTAGTCTGGTATCAGATGCCAACCCTGGTGTCATGTGAGTCCTGAGCTAGGTCCTGAGGACCTTAGAGTCCTTGTAGAAACATGAATGCTAGCTTGTTTTCGGAGCTTGTTTATAGTGACCTTAGGTGTGTGCACCATAGATCTCTCTGCAAGAAGGGTCTTACAGACATGACATAGGGTTTATGAAAGGAGATTGCAATGGACTCTTAAATTAGTACTCTCTTCATTGGGTGCAAGGGTGTCTTGTATGTGTGTGCAAAGGTGGCTCCACCTGGAACCCTTAGACTCTATCCTAGAGTAGAAATAACTTCCAGGAAGCATTTCAAATGTCTTGCATTCAAAATATATTATTTCAAAATATTTATTATTACGTTTTGCTGTATTCTCTCTCCGTCTTCCTCTCTTTTTCTTTTTCTTTCTTTTTTTTTTCAGGAGCAATCATCCAAAGAATATGGATAGCCATGGGTGAATTTATATTTAGTAATCATGTTTTTATCTTTAATATTAGAAAATGTATTCATCTATTTTTGGTATTTGAAATATAGATGAAAAAAACCTACATACTAAGAATTAAACAGCTCCTTCCTTGATAAAGAAATAGTGACCTTCCAGTTTTTCCTTTCTAGTAAATTTAGCTCCCCAAGATTTTTTTTAGTTCAGTCCTAAATTAATAACAAAAGGTAACAAAGAAAGCTTTTGATTATACATAGTACTAAGCTGGAGACTTGAAAGAAATTAGAGCCTCTGACTAATATAATAGAGTAAGTCTGAAAATCCGTTTCAGCTTGTATTCCTTTTGTGAGTTGCTTATACCTGGTCACCTCCCCTGTACTGAGTCCTTTGCAGAATCGAGTTTCAAATCTGCCTCTTGAAGGTCTTGTGCTTAGCTCTGGACCTTTCCTTATATAATTGTACAGCAGCTTTTTGTGGCTGGCCTCAAATTCAGACAATCTTAAATCTTATCTGTATTGTTTTCTGGGGGCAATTTGCTTTCCATGGTTTGTATTTCACTAATAAAAGTATGCTGACAGCAAAAGTTTTGCGGGGTAGGAGAAAACTAGGAGTCAGCAGTTTCACAAGCAATTCATGAAGTGGGGTTAAGGGTATGACACTTCATATGCATCTATTTGTAGGGAAAGAGATCATTATAGATTGAAAATGCCTGGGTTTTATGCACCATTATTCCTCTCACTATGTCTAGATGGCTGACATTCCATCCATAAAAGAGCCTAAAAATTGTGCAGCACCTGTGGCTCAAAGGAGTAAGGTGTCAGCCCCGTATGCTGGAGGTGGTGGGTTCAAACCTAGCCCCAGCCAAAAACCTCAAAAAAAAAAAAAAAAGAGCCTAAAAATCAACACTACCTGGGTCAGAAAAGCTCAGGTTCTAGTCTTTTCTGCATTTGGTGTGATGTAGGGACTGATCAGAAAAGGTAGGATAGGTGACTAAGAAACCCTTTAGAGGTCAATGGGGGGGTTATTAAAAAATGGTTTTTTATAAGCTTTTTCTATGGCATTGGAGAAATAACTTACTTAGTAAGATGCTACTGATTACTGTCAAGAGACCTGGGAAATTGACACATAAAAAGTTGCTTCTATCTTTTGGAGGATTAGGCTTCTAACTGAATAGTAAATTTGTAGTTTTTTCACAATAATGAAAAAAATACTGCAGCCATCTCTCACTTACCTAAACCGCATGTGTGTGGCACCCAGAGGCGGGCCGTAGACTGAACAAGCCACTGTTGTTTAGAATGTAACCTTACTGTAAGCAGCTCGGTTCCCTGCCCAGGGCTAAGAAGGGATTTAATTTCCTAGTAACTGGTCTTACTTGGGGAAGATAGGAACACGTTGGAAGAAAAGAGCAAATTCCTGACCATTCTTGGCATGGGGAGCAACGGGTTTCATTGTAGCCAAAGCATAAACAGCCTTGCTTTGAATAATTTCATCTATAAACCTATTCCATGGACCTTTATAAAAATTGACAGTTATGACTTTACTAATTAGTAAGATGATTATAGAACAATGCTGAACTAAGGACATTTGTTAGACTAAACAGAACAGGCAAACATGAGCTAATAAACCTGGGATGGTGAATAAATGAAGGTTTGGGGGCCAAAAAATAGCAAAAATGAGGTTGCCAGTGAGTGCTGGATGGCCAGATACGTGGAAGAGCATAGAAAATCACAATGGATGGTGAAATAGAAGTTTGTTTACAACTTGTAGTTGAGTAAAGTACACACAGGATTTTAACATGTCTCTTCTGGTATTTTACTGAGTAGCAGAATGATACGGGCTTGTGTCCTGAGACGAGTGCTGTGTTCTTCCATGTAAACACCTTTGCTCACATCTTCCAAATGTGAAGTAAGACCTTGAAAAGGACTGGCAGCAGTGTACTGGAAGAACAGTACATCAGGAAGTCACTTCTCCAGTCTTTGGCAAGACAAAAAGAACAGCTGGCAATGTGACACGCACTAATCAAATGGTCTTTTTTTTTTTTTCTTTCTTGTTTATGAAGAGACATCAGCACTTATTTTTTGAGGAGGGGAAGGAGTCTAGCTCTGTTGCCTAGGGTAGAATGCAGTGGTATCAGCCTAGCTCATAGCAACCTCAAACCCCTGGGCTCAAGTGATCCTCCTGCCTCACCCTCCTGAGTAGTTAGGACTACAGGTGCCCACCACAACACTCGGCTAATTTTTCTATCTTTAGTAGAGGGGAGGCTTTGCACTTGCTCAGGCTGGTCTTGAACCCCTGAGTTCAAGTCATCTTCCCACCTCTGCTTTCCAGCGTGCTAAGATTATAGGTGTAAAACTCTGCACCACCCAGCAGCATCAGCACTTTTTAAAAAAGCATTACGTAGTATTATTTGTAATCAATTGCTTTGATCTGGTATTGAGAGGGCTATCCATGAGTTTTTTGTGGAAAGTTGTATTGCTAAGGAGAGTTCAACATCTGTGGCAATTTAGAAAACTTCCTCTTATTCTTTAGGGCTGATCTCCCAACAAACACTAGAACTACCTGTCATTTTGAAGGAATTAGGGCCATGGGAAAGCAACATAATGTGAGCTTTTGGAACTCAGTATATTTAGCAACATTGGAAATTTTATAGTTCCAGGGGGGAAAAAAGGACAACATAACTAGATGCTGTTATCTTATATATCATAAAGAAGAGAACTTTTCTGTTTTTAATTAGCTATTTGTTTCCTTTGTAGCATGTGGCTTAAGGCAATCAAAGATATTACTTATAACAATATCTATGGATTTCTCGTTTATTTCATTAAATCATCATGTTAAGGAGTCCTAGTTTAAGATTCATCCCCAAGTGAGCCAACAAATTGACTCTGGCTTGGAACCAACGCTCTATCCAGATTCAGCCAGCTATCTTATAAAACTGTTCCTTCAGACTAGTTAAGTGCAGGTGAATAAATCAGTACAAATCCATTCTCACTGCTCCCTGGAAAATCTATTCATACTCAATGATGTGTCAAGAGTGGTTCCCTCCTAAAGGAAGGGCAGCTTCCTGGTATCAATGGTGCAAAGCCCAGCGATTGAGCAGACAAGCTATCTGAGTTTAAGTCCTGGCTGTGGGATCACTAGGCATGTGACTCTGAATAAATCACTTAGCCCTCTGCCTTCATTTCTCCATCTGAAATTGTAGGTCAGATAATGGGACGGAATTCCTAGGGCATTTGTGATGACTGATATATTTAAATTTTGTAGTAATGACATTTAAAGTTCTTAATGTAGTCTCTGGGGCT
The DNA here is from genome assembly GCA_963573935.1 of Arctocebus calabarensis. NCBI lineage: Eukaryota > Metazoa > Chordata > Mammalia > Primates > Lorisidae > Arctocebus > Arctocebus calabarensis. The sequence goes on along the minus strand of CAUYON010077446.1, from coordinate 29,205 downwards.
TTAGTAACTGCTCAGGTTAATATATAAGATCTATTGTTTTAGAAAGCAGCTCCTCAACTGTCATAAAGGTTGTGGAGTGCAAAGAATCACACACATTTTTCTTGTGACCATGTTTGTTTATGTTCAAAACCAAGGGTGATTACTACAGATTTCATCATGGGCAGTGTTCTCTGGTAGGCCTGGAAATCCGTTCTTTATGGAATGAACTAAGTTGGACATGACCTACCACCAGCTAATTGCGATTGAAATGAATGCAAATGGAAGGCCAGACGTCTATCCCACAGCTGGGTGAGCCAGGGATTCCAACACAGCACACTGCCTGTGTATGGAATAAATCATTGAAAGCGCTCTCTGTGTGGCATTTTCCAGTTTTACCTAAAATCTATTCCTGAAGCCAGTGGTGCTCTGAGGGAGAGGGTGTGTATGTGAGGAATTTACCATGAAAAAAAATCTTATCTTAATCTTTTTCACAAGTATCCTGTGTCTTGACAATCTCAGGAATTTTATTGGCGGGTTGTCATGAGCCTTCTGTTGCTGGGATTGGAATGTGCTACTGGATGAGGCAAACAGATGGTGCGGATCAGAGATTTTCCGCTTTCTACGGAGAAATTTGAAAAGACGGGGGAGAATTAAACCGCCATGGAAGGAGAGTAAACTTCCAGATTCTTTATCAGTTAAAACCATTACCTAAAGCAAAAGTTGCTCTCTAAACGTATAATTATGTTTTATTTAAGTATTCAAATAGTTCCATTAATGATAAAAGTGAAAAGTTATCTGGTATGTGGAACAACTTCAATATTGTGATATAAATTAGAGCATCCTCCTCAGAATATTCGTTTTTCATTGTTAGATCTATTTCAAAATAGTTTGTCTCTGAGACATTACCATGAATGACAACTACAGAACTGAAATGTGGCATATTTAATTATAGTCACAAATTTCTCTACCTAGCACAATTAAGGTAAAACTGGAAACCCCAGTACAGCTTTTTTCAAGCCACTTGAGTCCCACTAATTCCAGGGCCTTTTCTTTTTTAGTCAGTATCCTAGAAAGGGTGCATTTGGGCAAAATGAAAATACAACAGTTTCCCTTTTATTTTATTTAAAGTTTGTGTGCTAAAAGTTCAATGTCACTATTCTTCTGAGCAGCATGTTTTGGGGCCTTTATTTTTTGGTGAGTGGAAGGCAAGAGCACAAGGGTAGGTGCAGCCTATTTTGGAGGAATAATTGGTTAAATGGAACTGGTGAGGGGTTGTGGTGTGGAAGGCAGTACAATGACCCTTCAAAAATGCCCATGTCCAAATTCCTGGAATCTGTGAATATGCCACCTTCACAGCAAGAAGGACAATACCAATGTGATAAAGTTAAAGATTTTGAGATGTAGCAATTCTCCTGTAAATTTATCAGGGCTCTCCAGAGAAAGAGAACCATCCTGATGTGTGTGTGTGTGTGAGTGTGTATGTGTGTCTGCACATGTATGTGTGTGTAGAGGGAAACAGAGATTTATTTTAAATAATTAGCTCAGGTGGTCGTGGATGCTTGACAAGTCCAAAATCTGATGGGGTAGGTCCTTCTGCTGAAGACTTGGGGAAGAGTTACAGTTCAAGTCCAAACACATTCTCCTGGTGGCAGAATTCCATCTTGCTTAGGAGAGGTCAGGCATTGCCCTAGTAAGACCTTCAACTCATTGAATAAGGCTCCCCTTTATGATGGAGGGCAACCTCCCTTGTTCAGTGTCCACTGATTTAAATCTTAACTCATTCAAAACACAGCTTCACAGAAACATCCAGCATAATGGTTTATGAAAAAGCAGGCAGGGTGGCCAAGCCAAGTTGACAGGTAAAAGTAACAATCACATCCTGGATCGCCTGGATAAAGTCAATGTAATCACAAGGATCCTTATAGCAAAAGAGGGAGTGGGGGTGAGTGAGTCAGAGCCAGAGCAGGAGATAGCAGACCTTCTGTAACCTGTAGGAGAGCTGAGGTTGTAGTGACGTGACGGTGGCCTGAAGGTGCAAGCAATTGCTGGAAAATGGAAGGGAGGTCGGCAGCCTCTAGAGACTGGGCAAGACAAGCACAACTCTACCAGCACTTTAATTTTAGCCCTAAAAAATCTATTTGGGACTTTTGACCTCTATAACTATAAGACAATACATTTGTGTTGGTTTACACCACTCAATTAGAGGTCATTTCTTACAGTAGCCATAGGAATGTAACACATGTAGAAGCCAGTTCACAAAATATATTATTGGGAACCTGGTATTTTAGAACTCACTCACTCTGCTGAATATAAAAAGCATGTCTATTGCCCCACTCCGGGGCTGTGAGTGTCGCTGGACGAATGGGTCTATTCCCTGATCTCCAAGTGCATCGACCTAGCCTTCCTGTCTGAACCTGAAAGCTCTTCCTGCTCCTTCCTCCTGAAATGTCCTCCTCTTATTCTCTTCTGATTCTTTCTCAGCCATCAGGTGCACTCATTTTTACAGGTAGATGATTGTCTTTTAGTCCGAATTTATAGTTAGCTTGCTGAGAGAAAAATCATCCATTTTGGTTTAGCTGTGGAAAACCCCGTGTTCTTTCTGTGAGCAATGACTTTAAGCATAAACTCTATTGCCTAGACTCAAGATCTGAAATATCAATTTCAACTCAACTACCATTTGGAAAATAGCTGCTGTCTTCAAGGCATGGGGATTGCAAGCTGGTAAGTATAAAGAATGAGTCCTTCTCCCAGGAAACTCACAGCCCCATGGTATGACAGGTGAGGGCATAAGAAAAAGAGATAGTGCATGATAAGGCCTATAAGAGATATGAAATAAGAATAAGGTTTGGTATCAGAGGGATCTTATAATTTATAGCACATAAATACTAACATGTGCATTAGTTTTATGTCATTCTTTATTTCCTTCTATGAATGAAAAATTAATTTTTATCTGGAAAAATGCACAAATTAATATCTACTTTACGAATTGCTGTGAGGCTTAAATGAAACAATTTCTGGACTTGCTGATCAATTCAGCAAAAACATGCTGAGTGCCTGCTATGCCCTGGGCGCTGTGCAAAGTTCTGGGAATGTATTTGTGAATGAAACAAAATTCCAGTATTTCTGCATCTTATCTTACAGCAGAAAGAGACATGCATGTAAACGTACGTGCATAAGTGATAAATGCGACATCAGTCAAAAATGTTGCGAAGTTATAAAAGGAAGTAAGGGATAGAACCCAACCTGACTAGAGGAGGGCGGAGAAGAAATAGCCCCAACATCCGTGCATGATTCTCGACATCAGAACTTACTCAAGGGACGTGAGCTCCTATAGTACTGAGGAAGGATTCCAGTTTGCATTCCAAAATTGAATGGAAAGTCGCAGTTGGATTTTGGGTGGAGGAAGATTTCAGCAGAAAGCGGTGCTGCGGTCAGGTATTGAATCTAAGAGAACAGAAGGGGGCAAGCATGAAGACCCCACAGTGTGTGTGTGTTCTCAGAAAGAGCCTTATTTCCCACATGTTTTGGACCCCACCTCAGACCATGTTTGGTTCCCATTTGGGGGTTAACGATTCTTAGGGTCGCTTTGCCCTAATGCTGGAAAGCATTCTTTCCCCCAGTGATTCAGCAGATTGCCTCTGCAGCTTTTTACTTTTCTTCCAGCCTTGAAACTTTAGATCGGTCAATTTGTTGACCCAGGAAACTGGACCACCGCACAGGCTCTCGGTAATCAAATTTTATCTCTATTTACTCTGTAACTTTCCTTTTCTCTCTCTCTCTCACTCTCCCTTTTTTTAAATTGGCTGCTGTTCCAGTGGATGAAGCCCTCCTTGATTGCCAGAGATATTTACCTAGCTTGTTTTAATAATCTTAATTTGCTAGGTTAGAATTTCCAAGACAAACTCAGTTTGAGAAAAAAGGAGTAGGAGGCGGAGAGAGGGGGAGGCTGGAGGGGTGAGGAGGGCAGGAGGACAGGAGTGGGCAGGGATGCCTTGGGCTTGCCACAGCATGTACACAGACTCACCCACTGAAGGGGAAGCAAACACGCTGCCGCTGCCTGAATCACGGGTCTAGGCCCACGGCTGTTCCAGACAGCAGGCGATTCCTAATGCTGACTGGTGTGGCTCACCTGCATGAGTGTGTTCTGACTAACGGCCCAAACCTGCCTTCTCTGTTCTTTGGAATCTTGATTTTTCTTACTTGTGTTTTCGCTTGTTTCCTTGAGAACAAAGGGCAGATTTACTTCCTATCCCTGTCCTGCCTCGTCTCTGTGCAAAACGTCAAATTCCCACCATTTGAGCTTTCCTTTTTTAGCAGCTAGAAACTGTTCTCCAGATTCCTCCCCTCTTAAACATCAGTCTCTTCCTGTCCTATTACTTTTCTGAAAAGATCATCTCCTCATATTTGTTCCATTCCCTCTCCACGTACTCATTTGCTCCAGTTCTTCTAGCAATCTGGTTTCTTCTTTCATTACTCTACTGAAATGGTTTTCTTATTTGTCAAAACTGTGCCAGTTCAATGTTGATGATCGGCTCAGAGTTCTTTTCCTTTTAGACCTCTCTGAACCATGGTGGCCTCTGTTTTCTCTCTACCTCTAGGTTTATTATAGTCTTTTAGTTTTTAAAAATCTAGGTGTGTGTTCAGTAACTGTTCTTTTTTTTCCTCTCTCTTTTCTTCATCCAAATATAGACATTTTTTTGAGACTTAATTTTTGGCCTTCTTTTGTCTCCTTTTGGCACTTTCCCCCCAGAACTTTCTCTGGAATTCTAGGTCCCAATTATAAACTACTTCATAGACATTTCAGTTTGTATTCGATTCCTCTGATCCTTCCAATCAGGTGTTTAAACAAGTCTCATAACTAATGCATGTCTTTCAAGCAGTATAGATGAAAAATGACACAGGAAAACCAGATCTTTAGGATGCACATTGCTTATGTTTTTATTTTAACTTTTCCCCTGGCAATGTTTTAAAGACAGTTTGGTATACATTTTTTATGAGTGAGTTGGGACCCAAACTCATTCTTTCATAAATACATATAGAATTATGGCAGATCCTTAGAAGAGCTGATCTATTTTAGTATATTTATCACTCTATTCTGGAACTTTACCAGGCTTCCTCGTATGCTGAGTTTCTAATTTAAAAATTCTCTTAGCCTAAAAACTACTTTATATCTTTTTGTATGTAAGTTCTTTCATATCACAATTCTCTATATGGCCCGGGGAAAACTATGGTGATGATAAGTAATTTTAAAAAATTCTTGGCTGGGAGCAATGACTTGAACTTTAAATGCCAGCATTTTGGGAGACTGAGGCAAGAAGACCACTCGCCACCAGGAGTTTGAGACTAGCCTGGACAACACAGTAAGATCCTATCTCACAAAAAAATTTTGGCATTATGTCTCATGCCTGTAGGCTTAGCTACTCTGGAAGGAGGCTGAGGTGGAGGATAGCTTGAGCCTAGGAGTTGTTATGATCATACCACTGCACTCCAGCCTGAGTGACAGATGAGTCCCTGTCTTAAAATATAAAAATTCCTCAGTATCTTTCCCATTTCATCACCACCTGATACTTTATGGCACAAACACCCAGCTTAGAAGTTGTTTTGCTTCCCCAGTCCCCAGCTGCTGCCTGGCCAGGCACTGAGTGAGGCTTGTGTAGTTCGTTACAGGCAGGGTTTCCTGTCAATAGCAGAGAGGAAGCCGTGCTTTTGGATGAACCCTCATTGTCCAGGGCTGGAACAGTGATCACCAGGCAGTGATAAGGGCCTTTCAAACTAAGGAATCTGCACGAATCTGGCTAACCTTGTTAGGGAGAAGAGGAAAGAAGGGGCGGTCACAAATAGGGTTGGGAACACTGTTTCTTTCCTCAGCCTCTCATATCCCAACATACCTAGTAAGATGATTTTTTAAAAAAAAACATAATATTTATCTTGCCAAGGCTTTAGATCTTATTGCTTTGCAAGGTAACTATAAAATTATATCATGACACAATTACCAAAAAAAGGTAATGAATAGACTCTTAATTTTTAATTAAAAATCAGGATTGGGTTACAATGTGTTCTAGATTGTGTTTGATTCATTTTTATTCTTTTATTTTGTAGTAATACATGCATAAGTTTAGCACTTTACCGGAAAGAAAGACAGGCTACAGAGTCTTCTTTTATTTTACTTTTAAATATTCCTTGCTTTTCCTGTCTCATTCTTATTTTCTTCAAGGCATCTAACTTCTAAAAGATGCTGTTGAGCATTTTTTGAATAGAAGCTTGATACAATGCAAAACACATCATGGGCTTGTCTGTTCTTCACCCAAACTCCGCATAAGTATGATATTTTCTTAGTTATTTTGAAATTTACTTTTAATATCTTAAGCCATAATCTGTATTTCTATTTTTTAGATAACAATAATCAAAGGGTGTGTGTGTGTGTGTGTGTGAGAGAGAGAGATGGGCAAGGATTGTGCAGGAAATGGCTTGTAGATGACAAGTATATTAACAATATTCTGTAACTGCAGCTGTTGTTTCCACTGGCTATGATCCTAAAATCAAGTAAAAAGATGCACATAGTTTAAAAAACTTTGTTTGTAAGGAATAGTAACTAAGTAACAAACCTGAGAGGGAAATCGAAGAGCAGCTAAAAGATAATTTGGGTGTGCCAAACTTGCCCGAATGTGGGCAGTGGCATGGTTCCAGCATTCAAAAACACTTCAGTTGAACTTGGCGTCTTGTGAACTTACATCTGAAATGCTTGTTGTCATAAAATTCTATTTTAAATTAATTAGAATGGATTCCCAAATCCAGGAGAACTAGGATGGAGAGAGCATTTTCTAGGCAAGCGTAGGAAAACCAAAACAAGCCAAACCAAAACTGAAAAAAAAATCATATTTATTTCTTATTATAACTATATTTTAAGATGAAATATTTTTAACCCTTTCCAGACACAGTACAATGCAACTTTAAAAGCTTTGAATTTAGACAATCTGGGTTTGAGTTCCAGGCGCAATATCTTGAAATTTTATTTAATAGTTCTGAGCTAATAATACATCATCATGTTTCCAATGTCAACACGCAAAGGAGGAGTAATGAATTATGAAGTGTTAACAACTACCTATAACCTTTTCTTGGCAGATGAATGACATGCCATATATATATGTATATGCCATGTATACATATATATATGGCATGTCATTCATCTGCCAAGAAAAGGTTAGTACTTGAATTGATAGTATTATAAACAGAAGTAAAACCAGTTATTGAAATTAAGAATATGTATATGCACATTAATAATTATAAAAATTAAATTAGCTATCAATTATTATAAATATTGCTTTTAACTACCTATACCAGTTGTTATATACTGTATATATACTAGTAGCCATTTAGATCAACTGTGTGTGGGAATGGTGTCCAGTTGCAAAAGTACACTTTCCGTTACTGAAAAATCACAGCGATGTGTAATAGGTATGTGATATTATTTACTTCTGTCATTGACTGAGCATTCTTCACTTGAGTTTGTACCATACAATAGACTTCAAGATTCACGTGTGTGTGTGTTGTTGTTTCAGGTGACTCAAACAGGTATCAATATCCATCCTGGATAATGAAGGAAACAACAGTGTTTAACTTGTTTAACTAAGATGTACTTGGTTAAATTCTTGGATCTCCAGAAACACGCATATGTGATCTACTGTAATAAACACGGTATGATACCAGGATGGCAGACTTGTCTAAAGCCAAAAACTTTCTTAAACTTAGTTACAAATTGTAAGTAGACTACCATGTAAATTAAATCAGAATTTGTATTATCCCTCTGGAGAACATTCTGAACATGTTCTATAGATGTTCTATACTTCAGCAGCATATAAATTTTCAAATTCATTTGAACCTAAGAAGTTGAAAAATAAGATCAAATCCTTTAGTTACAAATGGTTTTATAATGATGTTATAAAGAGGCAAAGTGACACGAAACGGTAAGCACGGTATCTGGGAGTGTATGTTTAAAAACTATACCAGGTGCCTATATATACCTCTAAATCCCTGTTGGTGATGTGGACATCTCCCATAGTCCAGACTCTGTGCTCACATCCTAGGTGCTGGGTTTTCTGTGTCTGTTGGCCTCCCTCCCCTCAGAAACCATCCTGGCTTTTCTAAAAATCTCTTCGTCTCACCCCTTCCCCACTGTCTTCACATAGCATAGAGCCCCTGTGTGTTGCAGCTCCAGAGGGCAACAATTAACACCACGGTCTGTGGGGGTAAAAGGCGTCCCTGTGGAGCTAGCACTTGGTCTGTTGGCCATGGGTGGTGACCCTGTCCAAAAATTGATCACAATTAACACCTAGGAAAACAGTATCTTGCTGAGAAATCTAAATACTCTCTTTCTAACAAATCCTTGTTTTTGTTTGACAGGGTGTACTGCTATTAACCTTTACCGTCTACTCCCAGCTTGTTCAACCTACCTGCACCTTCCGGTCAGCATACTGATCACTTACTGTCTTACAACATTACCTGATTATTTTGTGGTGTAGTTTTGGAAGTATGTTTATAGGCAGGTCTTTGGATTCTTTTCTCTTTTATTTTGGGATGGTAGGGAATATTCTACCTAAACCTCTAAATATCTCTTATGATGGGAGATTTACTTGATATACCATCAAAAGAATCATCATTTCTGTCTGCTTCAGCCAAGCACGTGTTCTGTTGTTGGCAAAAGGCCTGGAGCTAGCAGAAGGTCAATAAACCTCATGCCGTCAGTCTCAAAAGTGAATTGATATTTGCTAACATATTTTAGCTTCTGTTTATTATTTCATATTCATTTATTATTTATGAATGGTCTAAAATCTTCATAGTCTGATGTTTGTTTTTCAAAATGTACAACTAACAGCAATATTTCTCTAACTTTGGATTCATTACCTAAAGCAGACTGATAAGATAATTATATTGTGGAGTAGAAACCACAAGGTAAATTTTCTGATTTCCTTATTCTTATCAAGTTGTCAGACTGACCTATCAGCACCATATTTATTCTTCCGGTGGAAGCTACCTATTTTTAGCTGCTTGAGATCAGGGACATTGCCTTCTTTATCTCAGTTTCCTTAATGCCTAGAACTGCGATTGACACATAGCAAGCATCAGATGTGTGTTTGTTGAAGTTTAATATCCTTTTCTGGACCTCTTCTTGCTGTGCTGTATCTTTGAGGTTTATCAAGGAGCTGCACAGAAAGGTTTTCTAAGTCTAGATGTCAGTAGTTCTTACCAGGGGCAAGAATCCAGGGGCATGTCAATTCTTTCTATTTTATAGCCTCATAGAATATGTAGTATTGTGGTAAAATGGTACCAGTGTTAGTTTTGGGAACTATATAAGTAAATTTGGCTAAAGTATTAGTTAAAATATATATTAAAATCTCAATAGGATAGTTTTATGGCTACTGAGATATTTGTAATCTTGTTACTTGAAGTGGTACCCATTATATAGGCTTAAAAACATAATATTAGAATTATGTAGAAGTTACAGCAATAGCAATACTTACATTTGGATGGTACTTTACAGTGTTTTGTCTAGTACCTCATCTTAGTCAGACTGCAGCCCAGTGGGATATGATCTTTTATCTTTTTTTATATTAAAAAATGACATACAGAGAAAACTGTTTGTTGACAGGGTGATAACTCAGATCATCTGCTTCCAAAGTCAATTCTCCTTCCCAGACTTGGGAAGTCATTTATTTTTGTGCACCTCTCTTTCTACATCTGTAAAAATAGAAATAACTACATCCACCTTCCAGAGTTGTTATCAGAAATAAACATAATGAATTTTAAACGCTTGGCATCCAATGAATGATGACTATACTCGTAATTTGACCATTATGGGCATATCTAATTCAGTTGATACAATCAGTTGTACCTTTTTTTCCCTCACATTTCATTGGAAATGAAACTGCCAATATGAGAAATAGGAATAGTCTTATGACAGTGGGAGAGAAGAGGTAATACATACTGAATGAATGAATGCTGTACAAAATAGGAGGTTGTCACTAATGAGTTATTTATTTGAAAATGCAGCACTGAGTGCTAATGGCAGGAACCACACCACTGTCACCTGTAGAGTTAGAGAACTGAGATGATCTTGAATCTTTGTAGAGGCCCCCACGGTAGGAGACGGCATGGCACAGTGAGCACCCAATAAACACCCTTAGAATGAAAGCAAGATGATGTACTACAGTGCAGCCTCTTTGCTAATGGTGCCTGGTATTGGACTGATGAATCAGTTTTGTCTTCATAAAAAAAATGTGTGTGTCTCTGCTTTATTTCCCCACACACTTTTGTAGGGAGCTTATATTCATAAGATGCCAGGCACATTCTCTTGAGCACAACAGATGCTCGGTAGGTATTACCTGCTTGAGTGATTCTCAAAACAATGTGGTAGTTACACCTTTGCCTCTTTCACTTGTGAGCCATCCTTTCACAAGTTAGCTTGGCAGGTGCATGGAAGTAGTCTTCAGCGGCCCACATTTTCATTCAGTGTAGGTATTTTCATCACAGAATTTGGAAATTAATACCTGCACTAGACAGATACACCTGCCATTGGCCTGATACTTGGGACAGTACTATTTTACTATCAGTCCATTTTATTACTAGATCTGTCCTGCTGTGGGCACGAGACTGGCCAACATGGGGCCTGGGAATGATGCCACGTGGGAAAGTGGAGAGAGAAGCAGTGGTCCAAAAGTCTGAACATTTCGCTCTATTTTTTTGTTCTGTGGAAATAGATAAGAAAATGAGTTTTTATGCTCTATTTTTTGCCATCCTTATGATTAATCACTGAACATTAAACTAAAAAATTAGTCTAATTAAAAAGATTGTTTTTGAAAAGTCTTTTTAAAGACTAAGGCCTTTAAAAAGTAATTTTGAGTCACTACTCAAACTGAAAGCAATTGACGGATGTTGAAATGATGAATCTCTCAACAGAAACATTCAAACGGATGCTTCAGAGATGGAATCCACAAAGGAGATAAGGGCTATTTCCAGAGTCAAGTGTCTATGATTCTGTACCCTGGAGTCTAAGTGAGGCTTTTTACTTTATGTTTTTATGAAAGAATTGACCTAAAATCTTTATTTAGAATGTTGTGGGAAATTGACCCCAAGAGAAAATCTCATGAGAATTAGAACGCTGCGATCCACATTTTTAAAAAGCCTTGTCAAGATCCAAACGCTGGAGAAGAAATGGACATCTGAGATCTGTGCTAAGCTGGAGACGGCCTTTCTTATTGGTGAACTGGACGGTGCTAATTCTCAGATTTAATTTTACTTTATTGTGGCTGAGGGAGAGAATTTTATTTTCAAAGAAAGGCTCTAGAGTGTTTCCTTTCTTTCCCCACTTGGCAAAATAGTAGGATTAACCTTTAAATTTTTAAAGGAGGCAGTTTGACAGATCTCGTGGATTAGAATCCTTGACTTTCAAAACTATGACCCTTGCTATGAATTTCATGAGCTTATTTGGAGCTAAAGCCAAGACCTTGTTTCTGATTCTGCTCAGAGTTGTATTAGCCATGCCTCACAGTAACCTGTGTCACCTATTTGATAAGGTGATATTCACAAGGAATAGAGGGAGTTGGGGGGCAGTGGCCAGGAGGGTCAGGATGGCATTGCTGTTGGTGAAATGATGCCAAGAGATGGAGAACCCAGGTGTTAATAGCTCAACTTCTTGTACTTTAACACATTTGTGAAATGTGTGAAACTGAACTGAAGTACCTATTAATGTCTATGAAAACTTTCCTTTGATTTCTATAGGAGGAATTTTTAAAGAGTCTGAGGCCTGTTAGCCTAGAGAATTTTAGTCTCTGGGAGTTGTTGATTAGTGTTTCTAAATGTCTGCTCAGCTGTTGGTGAGCAGTGAAACCACCAAAAAGGAAGAAGGGAATGCTCATGATTTGAGTCCCTATTTTGTGCCAATATGTTCGGACATTTTACTTCTGTTACTAAGTTTTTTCTTTAAACATCCATGTGAAAGTAAATATTACCACCCTATTTCTAATTGTAGAGAAACAGAAGCTCAGAAAAATTAAGGAGCATTTCCTTCAGCAAGCAGTTAAGCAGAATGGTCACCAATGTAGACACTAGAGCCAGACAGTTTGGTGTTAAAGCCTGACACTGCCACGTAGCTGTGTGACTTTGGATAACTTACTTAACCTCTCTGTGCCTTGTTTTTCTTAATTGTAAAAAGGGGACATGACAGCAGAGGTTTTAGGATTTATTGTGAGGACTGATATGCTAAAATATTTAAAGTAATTAGGAGAGAACCTGGCACTTATATAACATTGTGTGTGTGTACATATACATATATGGCATATCGTATAATGTAGTATTGCATATAATTGCAATGCAGTACTATATGTATATTAAATTTTATACTTTCTTCAAGAATTTAGAGAAAAGAAAATCAGAAGAAATGAAATTGCATATAATTTTTTATGAGTTTAGTGGGACTCGAGATGGGTAGAATTTTTATGAGATAAGATTGAGTAGAATTTTTATGAAATACAATTTTTCTGTTTAAAAATAGAAATATAAAAAATAAAAAGGTGAGAAGATTCAGTGAAGAATTTCCATATACAAGAAGAAGTTTAAGCAAAAGCTCTGAAATGTGATACGTATAGGAGATAGGCAGCAGGTCTCAACCTGTGGGTCACGACCCACAGGATCTGTATTAAAGACTCGTGTTTGGAAGGTTGAGAACAACTGAGATGAATGACAAACACTGACTGGAAGGTTGAGAACTGCTGAGATGAGTGACAAACACTGATTGGAAGGTTGAGAACCACTGAGATGAGTGACAACTCTGATTGGCCAACACCTGTTCCCGCCCCTTTATCCTTTGCCCCTTTCACTACAGAGACTGGTGAGTTTGATGCTCACATTCACAGCCTCTCTCGCAGAGAGAAAGGTCATTTAACCTCATTCTAACCACTGAAATAGGAGAAAGTCTAAAAATCCGACTTGTTTTCCTGATTAAAAGAAAGACATCGCTGGAGTTATCCTTTTCCTTGTTTGGACACAGAAATGCCTGGAACTGTGTGAGCAGTCCTCGTGACAACAAAAAGTCACAAATCAAAAGAGCTCAAAGCAGAAAGCTAGAAAGATCCTGAGTCCTGGAGAGCATCACGGAGCTGCTGAGCCACTGCCAGCTGTTCTCACCTCTCACCTGCGCCTTACCGGAGAATCGTAACTCCTTCTCTGCTTCACTGGTGCCACAAGGGTTTCCTGGTACTTGAAGCTAACATAGTCTAGCTGATACAGACAGCTCCTTTCCCTACCAGTCCTGTATTCTTTAGAGCTCCTGTTATTTCTTACAGGTCAATCTCTCAATTCTCTAATCCGCTGTTATAGTTAGTAATTATTCATATTAAAGATTACCTGCTCACATTATTATGTGATTTCTTTCTCCTGATGGGACTCAAGGTTATTCAACCTCTTCAGTGCAAAATATTCAAATTGGTGAACGTATGTTGGATAAGAAGGATAGGGTAAAAATTGTGATGGTGGTCATGGTAGGGGCATGAACTTGAAAGCCAAGATGGATTTTTAGAAGTTTGTATTTCGGCTGACTTTCTCTTCTTTTTTATTTTTTTCTCTCCCCCACCCCCTTCTTTGTCTTTCTCTGTCTTCCTTCTGTCTTTCCTGCACTATTTATTAGGTTTTCCCTATATGCTAGGAACTGGGCTACATAACATTGAAGAAACGATCTTCACTCCAAGTTACATGTTGAGCGTTACCACATCGGGAAAACTGGCGAGATGGGTTGTCTCAAACTTGGAGTTATGCTTTGGATGGGCTAACTGAACACATGGGCTGCATCAGAGAGAGGTCTTGTGAGGGGATCTCAGAGTTGCTCAGCTCTCCTCCCAAGAAGCTGCAACCAGTGATTGAGAGAAATACACCAAACATTTTAGAGGGTTGAAGAAATACCCTAAATCAAAAGTCACATGAAGAAAAGCTTCATAGTACAAAGCTCTCAGTACATGAGTAATGCCATACAATCGTGTGGAGTGATGCCTTTAAAGACGGTGTCTCACTAAATGCAGTGTCAAATACACAGGCAATAAAAGTCAGAGGCACAAAGGAAGTGTACTTTCTAATCTTCTGTAACTGGGGGATGTTGTTGCCCTCAAGCCCCATCCATCTGATCAGTGGTGAGTGGGTGGGAAGTGGAGCAAGTAGGACAGGAGATTAAAATGTGCAGATTTGCCTTATGACAGTCTCTTTTAGTTTAAGATAATCTTATTTAGGGTTAACACAGTCTCTTTGGTAAATACTTCACCTTCAGGGTTTATCCATTTTTCTTTCATACAGTGAAGTTTTACTTCAAGGGGAGCCACTGTGGCTTTATGCCATGAAGCAAAAGACCTCTGGTCTATGTACTGTCCCCAGGAATAACAAATTAGTTTCCAAGTTATCAAAATAAGGAGAATAATGCTGGTCATAATTAAGTTAATATCTACAGGCACATGTGCACAAGAGCTTCAAAAAGTTTTAGTACATTGTTCTGACACTCTTGAAATTCCAGATGATGTCTGCTTCTTCATTTATGAGGTTTTAAAAATTACAGCACAAAATAAATCCCCGGGGTTTATTTCGATACTATCTATGGCATTAAGACTATTTTTATATATTTAGGCTCATTATTTTAAATATATTATTAACCTAAATGCTTTCTCCTGATACCTTTATGGCCTTTGGAATAGCAAAGAGAAAATGTTTCAATATTTTGGGACCTATATGAAAATGTCAAGCCAGTGCTCATAGTAGCATTTTGCTGATTTTTGGAATTGCTTAGGGCAATTCAATGTGAAACACAATAGAATAAGTAGAGTTTTTCAGTCTGTTTTTAAATTTGAATTTATGGATGCCCTCCCCAAACGACACATTAATTTATAAATTACCTAATCTTACATGAGCTGTAGGGGGAAGACCTCAACTTCATAGAATTCTAGAAGAAAATTTAAAAAATGCTGCCTCATTTCTTTAGTTATCTGCAAGAACTAACAATTTTCTCAAAGGGTCTTTGGCAATGAGGAAAAAAATGTTCCTCTGTGGCAGATTTTATTCTCCTTCACTTTATATTTGAAGGTGAAATAAATGTCAACCAGATCATCATCAAATGTTTAGTAGTTTAACAGATAAATGTAGGAAAAAACATTGATTTATAAATATGTCTCCTTACTCCCTGAATTTAAATGATGCCTTTGTAAATTAGCAAACTGCTCATGTTCTTTTTTGAAGAACTTAGCAGGTCTGAGATTTTTGTTTTTCAAAAGGCCTGATCGCCAGGTTGGCCATGGCTGAAGTCTGAGAAC
The DNA here is from genome assembly GCA_963573935.1 of Arctocebus calabarensis. Classification (NCBI taxonomy): domain Eukaryota; kingdom Metazoa; phylum Chordata; class Mammalia; order Primates; family Lorisidae; genus Arctocebus; species Arctocebus calabarensis. The sequence continues at coordinate 13,888 of CAUYON010077446.1, read as the reverse complement.
TTGAATTTCCGGAGGACTCCCACTGTTCCCTCATGGATAAGGGTCGTTTGCTGTTCCCTGACTGAAACACAGCGTGTTTTGTACTCAGCATCTGCGGTCTTCCCTAGCGTTCTGGGACTTGGGTACATGCGAAGCAGGGGGTTGCTGACATGACAAACTCCACATAAACACCCCGGGCACTGGATCTCTAGTGGGTTTCCCTGGACAGAAACATCGCAGGCACGGAGCCTCATTTTGTTTGCTGGGGAAGACCATGTTCCCTGCGACCTCTTATGGGACAGGGCTGCACACACAGGGTGGTCTTAAGGCCTTCAATCCACCTTTGCAATATTTCAAAAAAAATTGGGGGGGGACTTTCATGTTTTATTTCACTTAAAATAATATTTCAAAGCTTACCCATGTTATTAACATAGCAGGTATGAGTATGTCAATATATTTCATGACTGAATCATTCCATTGAATGGAATGGACTTGTTTACCATTTGAGGAACATTTGGATTGTTTCCATTTTTTAAGAAACAACAAACGACATAAAAATAGAAGAGTGCAACTCTGCCATTAACTACTAATTCATAGGCTCATTGTCACAAAGATTTAAATTTTATCTCATCGTTGGAATAAGAAAGTAGGTCAAACTTTCTTTTACCCTCCAGGAGTACAAGGGTAGCATTTTATAGTCCCAGGATGACGGCAGGACATCATAGGTATCTAGTTCCCATATAAATACTAAATTTAAAAAAGTGAACAAGCAAAATTTTAAAAGAAATTCTGTTGTGTGAATGGTATAAATTTTAATCCAAATAAGGTTAAGGTTGGCCCTTTATAACTATTCAGCCCAGAGGGAGGAAAAATGTAGCTGGGCTGGTAAATGTGTAACAGCTGGCAAGCTTCTGTTGCCAGCTCTTATTTTAGATTACTCAGAGTCCTGGCTCTAGGAAGTGTAGCTCTGAATCTTAAAAAAACTTCAGAGGAGATTTTTGAAACTTCATTTTTTTTTCATTTTCTTGGGTTCATTAAATTAGTAAATGACAGAAAGGAACCTATGTAAGGTATGATGATGAATAACAAGTCGGAAAAGCAGACAGCTGTAACTCTTGGTGTAATGAGTTTTAAGCTGATGCCTTCACGTTCCACATTAAGCTATTGTGAAAACTCACCATTGACTAATTGAATGCTGGCTTATTTAGAAGGAAAGTCTGAAAGCCAATTAAATCGATCCAAAATGGTTCTAGTCCCCAGACTGTCTCAGAGTACCTATTTATAAGTATGCTGTGGCTCAGGACACATTTATAAAATGCTAGTAACAGATTTCAAAATACAATGGATTTTATTATAATTTCATTGATGAGAATAAAATGCATTATAGATTTTACTATAATATAAAGTAGAAATTGAAGATAAAATCTTATTTTGGTGTAATGCACAGGATTGTCACACACTGTTTGCTCTCCCATCCCTCATCCCTGGCATCTCTGTTCCACCTTATCTTAATATTCATTATTATAATATCCAAAGACTAGAATGACAGTATTTAACTAATGGGATAAGTGTGAATGAGAAAGTTATGGTCACGTTTAGTATAAAGCACTTACTCATTTTTAAGAAGTATTTTGAAGTGTTATGTATAATCCTAAGACTCTATCACTTTTGTTGCACAATTAATTCAATCAATCAAAATGTGTCCACTAATTATTATGGGGTGGGAAGCATCATAGCTCTTTCACATTATATCATGGAAGGTTCCTTTACTTCCCCTATGTATGGACTGTAACTTTTCAAGTTTATGAAATACAACAAGTATTTTTTTTTCCAGAGGAAAAAGCACACAGTGCAATTTCTAGGTGTTCCATTTTATTCATATTGTTTTTCACTATAGACTTTTTAGCTCCTGCAGCTAATTGAGGCTTTTCACAAGCCGAAACCTCTATTTTCCCCTATATTTTCTTCCCTCATCTTCCACTTAAAGTGTTTATTTAATTTAAGCTTTCATCACATGATCCGTTCCACACACTCATGAGAAAATTAGAGTTCAAATATATATTTTGTACATATTACCTGGAAGATGGAGACCAGCAGGTGTAATCACCTTTCTGCTGCCTTCTTCCATTCTTTCATCCTTTCCAGAACCTTTAGAAGAGGGAGTTGGCCTAGTCATTTATAATCAATAATTTTCCCCACCAATGCAAAGGATTCCATGTATTTTTCCCTAAGCAATGAGAAATCTTACTTGTATTGTCATGTTGTGATGGTTAAGTTTATGTGTCAATTTGACTGGACTAAGGGATGCCCAGATAACCAGTAACACATTTCTGAGTGTGTCTGTGAGGATGTTTCCAGATGAGATTAGCATTTGAAGTGGTAGGAAGGGAATAAGGAAGGTTGCCCTTCCTAGTGTGATTGGGCATCATTCAACCTTTTGAGAGCCTGATTAAAAAGCAGAAGAAAGAGAAATTAGCCCTTTTCTCTTTTGCCTCATTGCAGGAACTGGGACACCCCATCTCATCTCTTTATCCCTTAGGTTGATATTTTCACCACTAGCCTCTGTAACTGTCAGAGCTTTTCCTTGGACTAAATCATAGCACTATCTTTCCTAGGGCTCCAGCTTATATACAACAGGTCATGAACCTCTCAGCCTGTCTGAGAGTAAAATCAATCTCTCTCCTTCTCTTTCTCTGGAGAACCCTGCCCAACGCACATGCCTCTGTGCATAAACATTCTTTTCTTTTTCCCTGGATATGTCCCCTTTAAAGTTTTGTCTCTCTGATTTCTACCTAGGTCTGATGTTATGCTTTTTTCTCAGTGGTGACAGGAAACTTGTACAGATACACTTGTTTGAAGATCTGTATTTTACTGAAACAATAGCTTTCTCTTGAGTGTCACCTTCTTAATTTCTTGACTACTTTGAGTAAAAGCACCATAATGTGGGACCCTCGGCCACCACTCTGATTTGGAGGGTTTGTAATCCATGATGCATTTCCAATTCCTTCTTTGTTTCATTTGTAGGAGCACGTCCTTTATTCCTTCAGTGACTTCATGGGTCTCTCCACCCAAGCTTCTTTCTCAGCAACTGATTATATATACCTTGCTGCAAGAATTATTTCACATAAAAATGCATTCTGCTTAGAAGCTAAGAAAGTTAAAACCAAATAACATAGTCCTGCGTGTTCTCTGCTGAGCTCCTCCCCTTCTTTCTCATTATCCCTTGGACAAGGTCTAGTGGTCCAGTGCAGTGCAGCCAACTCCAATCTTCATTCGTTTACATATAGCCTTTATATGATTGTTGGTGTATCTATATTTCTCTTTTACTATTGTTTACTTGAAGATTTCTTTTTTCTTCTTTCTTTTTTTTTTCTTTCTGAGACAGAGGCTCACTCCGTAGCTCTTGGTAGAGTGCTGTGGCATCATAGCTCACAGCAACCTCAAACTCTTGGGCTCAAGTGTTCTTCTTGCCTCAGTTTTTCAATTTTAGTAGAAATGGGGGTCTCACTCTTGCTCGCTGGACTGAATTCCTCAGCTCAAGTGATCCATCCGCCTCAGTGACCCAGAGTGCTAGGATAATGCTTTTATTTATTGGCTGGTGTGGCCTCTTTCTGATTTAAATAAGTCACTACCTCTTGTAGCTTGGGTCTAAGGAATAACATTCATATTATGAATAATAATTATGGAGTTATTGTCCTAGTCATAATTTTCTAATATTGAAAATTTCTCAAATTGAATATCGTTTGAAATACAAAACCATCTTACACGGACAGACTGGGTCACACTAGAGCTTACTGAACCTTGTAGTGACACATTTCCAATTTTTGGTCTCCTGATGTTTTATTTCCTTTATTAGAACTCTTCCTTCCCATTTCCCCCTCACAGGTGCTTGTTCACGCCCCATTGTGCCTTCATGATCTGGCTTACGCCATCCCCTCTGCTCCCACTCTGTTGACTCTTTTGGTCTTTGTCCTTTTGTGATTCATATCTGAACATCATAATATTCTAATTTCACTTATTTATACTTTTAAGCAGGTATAAAGGTTTTACATGGGTAGTCATGGATATTCTCCCTGTCCTATAAGTGTGTCATATTCTTTGTCAAATGTCTGAGCTGCCTGAGGACAGAGGCAGTATTATTCAGTACTGCAATACCTTTCTTCTATGTAATACAAGGATCTGTGCCCTATGGGCTTCCTATGATGCTTACAGGCTAATATATATACAATGCATGGGTGAACAAGGCCGCATTTAATCTTTAGGTTTGTATGGCCTTAACAGAGGAAACAGACTCATTTCTATGGCAAGCAATTTAGGACCTCCCAATTTTTTAGGCCAGAGTTAGAGCATGTATAAAGCCCTAAAAGCCAGGGGACAATGGAGTATCAGGGAAACTGAAAGAAGCTCAGAGTGCCTGAAGTACAAATGTGAAAAGGAAGTAGGGAAAGAAATGTGTCATTATGGAGGTCAGCAGGGACTGGGGCACACACGACCTCAGAAACTGTGCTGGAGTCTGAATTTGATCCTATGAGTTGTTGGTGAGCATTTGAAGGGTATGATCAAGATTTTATTTTATAAAGAGTTTTATTTTAACTGTTGTACAGGGGATAGATGGAAGGTGACCATATACAGAGGGAGCCCAAAAATGTATACACATTTTAAGAAAATTATAATGCTCAATTTGCATTTAACTTCTGCAATGACAAGAGATAGATACAACAGGATACAACACACAAGGTAACACGTATTTTTGGTATATATTGAGTATTATGATTTTAACACAGACTTTTCCTTTCTTGAAACGTGTAGACATTTTTTTGTTGTTGTTCTCTTTCTAGAAGAAAGGATAAAAACCCAGGTATGAGCCTCTACAGCAATCCAAACAAGAAATGCTACTGAACTGAGTTTGAGTAATTTCTCTGGAGGCAAATGATGCAGGGAGATTGGGTAACAATTTAGGAGGTAGAATCAAAGGACCTAGAGATAGTTAGATGTGGCACCTGAGGAGCTGAAGGAAACACCTAGGTTTCTGACTTTGGCAGTGGGTCAATCGTGGTACCATTCATAGAGCAGGGAACACAGGAAGAACAGCGGACTTGAGAAGGAAAGTCATGAGTTCAATATTGGACAAGTCAAGGCTGATTTGCTGGGCTGCATATAGAGTGGGTCATCCAAGAGGCAGTTTAATGCATGAGCCTGTAGCCCAGAAGAGAAATCTGGTCTTGAGAAAAAGATGAAGAAATTGTCAACATAAAGAGGTATTGGAAGCTATATTCAAAGATAAGGCACAGGAACCCATTGCCTAGGGAGAGTTTGCAGGAGATATGTGCAGAGGGCCTCTGTTGGATGCGTGGAAGGTGGAGAGGCAACAGCCAGAGATCTCAGGGGAGTGTGGTGAGTGTGGATTCAGAACCAAAGAGCTCGCTTCCAGGAGGCCGTCTTCACAGTGACAGGTGCCCAGGAGGTCAAGTGAGGGAGGTGCTCAGCAGAAACCCCTGGGCTTGGCCCCATCCCTGATATTGGTTATTACAGCAAGAGCAGCTTCTGTGCGAGTCAGGCCCACAGCATGGAGATGATTTCTACCCTGGGATAATGGCATGTAAGGATACCTTCCTTGCTTTTATGAGGCTCCCACTCTAATGAGCACTTAAGTGAACATCAGAAACAGCCAGGAAGTTTAAGGCCACTGTATTAGTTTCCTAGGACTTCCTTAATGAACTACCATAAACACAGTGGCTAAAACAATGCAGGTTTTTTCTCTCATAGTCCAGGAGGCTGGAAGTCTGACATGGAGATGTTCACAGGGTATGCTCCCACTGAATTAGAGATGAGTTAGACGTGGCACCTGAGGAGTCGAAGGAAACCATTAGATTTGGGGAGAACGCTTCCTTGACACTTGGCGTTCCTCTGCTTGTAACTTATCACTGCAGTCTGTGACTCTGTCCTTATGTGGCCTCCTTCCCTGCGTGTCTCTGTGTGTCCTCGCCTCTTAGATGGACACCAGTGATCGCGTTTGGAGCACATGCTGCTGTATCTTAACTAGTCATATCTGCAAAGACCCTATTTCCAAATAAGGGCACATTCTGAGGCTCTGGGCGTACAAATTCTGGGGCACCCTGTTCAACACACTGCAGCCACAGAATAGCTTCTCCAATAAATGCTGCAGTGGGTTCTGAGGGAAGCAGTTCACAGATCACACTTTGAGAAACACCAAGCCCACACGGACTGCTTTTAATGTAAAGAGGTGGGGTTCACCTAGGTGGACAGGGGAGTTTCCTGGAGCTTCAACCTCATCATTGGAGAGGTTCTAAGGACCAGGCTCCAGGAAAGACAGAAAATAATTGGATTTTAAGCAGCATGCATTCCTTCATCTCAAGGAATCTTAAACAAAGAAAGATTTCAATCTGATTTAGAGATCAACATTGTTGCCAGAATGGAAAATTGATATTAATGGAACAGACCTTCTTTGTCCTGAGTCCTGCGAAGGCAACTGGGCTGCACCACAGAGGAACAGGCACATGCAGCTCCTTCAGTAAGACCTGAAGGAAAACAGTATTTGGAAATGCTAAAACATTGAGGTTGCTGCGGCTGTTTCAGATTAGTCAGGGTGTCCCTCATCATCAGAGAGATAAATCTTCATTGGAAATTGTTGTCATATTTGTTAGATATGCCAGAATCTCAGAGAAGGGACCGAGATTACAGAAAGAAAAAAAAAGTGTTTTGATTAAACTTTACTGCTGCAATAATATGCCACAAGTCATTTAATAGTAAACATGATACCAAAGAGTAACACGTACCGGGTGTCTACTCAGAAACTGACTTATTACAAAAGAAAACAGAAAGATTATCTTCCAAAGATGAATGAAAATATATGGGCTAAGAAAATAGTCCCTGATATAGATGAGATAATGTTTCATAGAAGCCCTTTATGTGGAAAGCATTTATGACAAATTTATGGAGGTGCTTGTGATGAATTGATAATTTACAGAGAACTAACACATAAATTTCTTTCATGAACTACATGGGCTGTATGTTTGTATTGATCACACACATAATAAATTTGTAGACTGGATACCCTGTTAAGTGCTCTCCAAGATGTAGGATTTCATGATATTTACAAAAAATAATTATTTTTACCACTATCGAACACAGATAACATGGTATTAGCACATCATACTAAAGAAAAAAGGAAGGCAGAGCAGAGGCAGGAAGGATGGAGGGGGGAGGCGTAAGGGTGATGCTGCTGTTTGAATTCTGTCCTTGGTCACCTGCTACTATATGAGCAAGCATGTGAAAGCTGAAGTTGAGGATGAAGGAGGATGAAGGAGCCTTCCTTGTCTGCCAGACACTTGAAGACAAATGTGACCTCACTAAGGGCACAATCAAGAAGATGTCCCTGCTGGAACTGTTTCATGCCTGAAGAGTGGCTGTTAATTGTCATCCTTGTCTTCATAATAGCCAAAGATTGACATTGTTTTGTTCATAATTTCGTAATATCTCCTTCAGTATTCGATCTTACAATGATCACATCCAGAAATATTTAAATCTGTTCAAAAGTACTGGCCAATGTTTTGTTGAATGAAAACCAAAAAAAGAAAAAGAAAATACCCAGGAAGATACAAAATCGTCAAACTGCTTCTGTCCTTTGTGGTTTTATAGACCTTGCGTTGCCTGACATTTTTGTACTTAATATATACAACAGAATGGAACAGTCTTAAAGGCAAAATAAAAACTCAGAAGTCAGACATCTACTTTGTATCTTGTTCTTAAATTTCGTTATATATTTTTAGTATGTCATATAAAACTTTTAAAAGAAAATTTCTATTGCTTGCCACCTTCAGAAGATTTCAAGTTCAAACTTACAAAATGAATACAAATAAATCCGTGTCTTAAATGATATTAAAATTATTTATATGATATGCCCTTGAATTCAGACTAACGAGGGTCTGATTCCTCCTTACGGTACTTTCACCTGACATCCCAAGGTGACAAATTGTTAATAGTTAATTCTGGCTGTTATTCAAGTGCTTCCTGTTAGATAGTCCATGATGTCTTCTTGATAATGAAGAAGTGAGTGTCTGGTTTCCAGCACTGTGCACAGTGGTTTCTCAATAAATATTGAACTGATGAATAAAAAAAGAGAAAGGGAGAGGAAGTGTGGTGAGGGCAACAGATTAACATTCCTAGAGAATGCATTATGTGCCAAATACTGTCACATCCTAAACATCATTCAGATTTTAAATAAAAAAATTTTAAAAAGGGAAAAAAAAGTAATAACTGATTATATTTGTTCTTGGAATAAAATAATAAAAGATCATAGTAAAACAAAGCTGCTGAAAAAAGTAAAGAGATAATTTCATTCATGTTTGGTCTAATTTGTACAATTTTATGCATTTGGGTTTTTTATTTTCTTAATTTTTTTTATCAAATCATAACTTTGTACATTGATGCATTTATGGGTTCAGGGTACTTCTTCAATATACAACGTGAAATGCTGACATTGAACTAAGTAACACATCCATCACACTATACTCATTTCTTAATGGTTTTGAAATGTACCATTGCATCATGCACATTAGGTGAGGTCCCCCCAAATACTCTCCCTCCTCTCATATCCCCCCTCCCCTTCTCTCTCTCTTCTCTTCCCTTCTACTTTCTGGACTATAGTAATATGTTTTGCCATTTTTATGAGTGTGTAGGTGGTTATTTTATTGATTTCATAGTAGTATTGAGTACATTGGATACTTTTTTGTCCATTCTTGAGACACTTTACTAAGAAGAATATGTTCCAACTTCATCCAGGTAAACATAAAAGATGTGAAGTCTCCATCTTTTTTATGGCTGCATAGTATTCCATGGTGTACATGTACCACAATTTGTTAAATGACCTTTTTGGAAAGAAGTTTAGAGAACATTCAAGGAACTAAACGTAGACCTACTATTCAATCCTATAATTCCGGTACTAGGTATATACCCAGATGATCAAAAATCATCTTACAACAAAGACATTTGCACCAGAATGTTTATTGTAGCCCAATTCATAATAGCCAAGACATGGAAACAGCCCAAGCACCCGTCGACCCATGAATGGATTAACAATTTTATGCATTTGGAAGTGGTAACAACATTTTCTAGTTCCTGCATTTGCTGACACTGAAGGCCCTGCCCTTCCCAGGGCTGGGTAGTTCCTAGAAACAGAAAATAACTCATCTTGGAATTATAGAGCCTTTCACATGCAAACTAAGAAACCCAGAGCCCCCCCCAACTCCCTCAGGGATCCAGCTCTCACACTGCTGTCTCATCCTGGGCCGCTGTCACCTACCCTAATCATCCAAAGTCAGGTACCAGCCAAATAAGGACACCTCACAGCCCACTAAAATTACTCAAATGAACCATTCTCAAGCCTCTTTAGCCCGCCATGCCTGTCCTTTCCCATGAAACCCCCATAAAGGATCTAGCTCACATTTTCCCCTCGTTTCCTTCTGACAGGCCCTGCTACTCCCCCGTGAGCTTCCCTGTGGCTGGGCATAGCACCTCCACTTGCGAACTGTGAGTATAAAACTATTTTTTCGATGGCAATAGTTTCCTGATGTGTTGTTCTCATATACCTGAATTATAGTAAAAACTACATTTTAAAACATACATTCACTGTAAGAATTCTCTTGAATCTAAGAATTAAAACCAAATGATTTTTCATAAGTTTATGGCAAACTCATTTGGTGGCAAAACCTACAGAAACAATAAGGAGGTTGCAATATAAGGTTGCAATATAATCTATTGAATGAAGCATTGATCTACTGAATGAATTAAACTTGTCTAAATAATTGCCAGAAAAAGGCCCTCTTTTTTCACATAATAAGATTAGTATAGATACTTAGTTTTAATAATTTGATTTTTGGCCAATTTTTATCCTTCCTACTATTATTTACTGACAAGATAAATAAAAGCAGATAAATTAACATTTCTTTAGGAATAAGGATTTTTAGAAATAGGCTAAAAGTCAAAGGAAAGATACAATAAATCTTTTATTACTGCATATGTATAATATAAGCAAGATAGAATAATATCTTGTCCCACATCCAGTTTGGATTATACTCAGAAAGGCAGGATAAGCAAAGTACCATACAAATTTTGTTATACAGGCCCATAATTCCAGAATTCAAAAACTCTGAAAACCAAACAATTTTTCATATGCTTATGGCAAACTTATTTGGTGGGAAAACCTATTCTGAATTGATGAAATCATTTATGTTTTTATTTATTCTTCTTGAGGGTGAATATTCATCTTTATGCAAAAAAACTACTAATGTGTTTTATTTTGAGGTACTGACTCCAAGCTTGGTGGAAATATCAAGTAATATACCATTTGTAGGCTATTACATTCTAAAATTCATTTAAAATTCTTTTGAAACACAGCTACAGCTAGGAGTGTCAAAGGAGTATTATGAACCTAATTTAGTGTGCATATGTGTATTGCTTTTATGTTTTGGTTTTGGGGATGCAAAATGTTACTCTCTCCTTATTCAATATTCCATTTTATTTTTTACTGTGACACTTGTGTTCAATTTTTCTTTAAATGATCTAAAGGAATACAGTGCAACTACTGGACCAACAGTTCAAGACAATTCTTGATGATTCCCCATGGGAAGGAATAAGGATTTTTAGAAATAGGCTAAAAGTCAAAGGAAATCATCTTAACACAAGGATGATTAAGAGCCCCTGATTGTACTTCAGTGAGGACAGATGTGAAATAAATAATAATGACAAATGCTGGTAAAGTGGTATTTAGTATGCTTCTGGATCAGAGAGAAGGAAACTAATTGGGGAAATTAGAGAAAACTGCAGAAAAGAGATTTTTGAGAAGAAAAAGAATTTTACCAGGTAATGAAATAGAGAAAAACCACTCAATTCTACTACTAGTTAACCTCCAAACAGGGAAATGCTCATGTGATTACTTAAATAACTTGACATATTGTGACTCTTGGCAATGCTCAAACTCTTCTCATTAGTATCACTCTGTCAGTGGGAAGAGACATTTTTAGCTTTTCAGCATCAATGGAAATTCCTAAGAAAAGCAGCCCAGCTTTTGATATGTCATGGCATTGAAGCAGAGCATAATGCTATTAGCAGGATTTAATAAAATGCCAATGCAGTTGGGACTGTCTTCAAGAAGCCATCCTCAACCAAGCACACAATTTCCCTGTCCCACAAGGCCGATCCTGGGCAGGATGACAGTGAGACACTGAATACTTTCTAGTCATCCATAAAATCACATTAGTAAGATAAATATAGAAGTCACTTTCTTCCTCATAAGTGTACACCATTTGCCTGCCGTGATGTGGTATTTAAAGCTTAGGTCAGAACTGACATGTTGAAGTTCAAGCTGGTATTTTCAAATTCTCATCTCTGAGAAGTGTCAACAGCAAAGATAAGATCTGTCCTCCTCAGTCTCTTGCGAGGAAAGATGACATTGTGGTGTTAAGTCATGAAGCAAAAGGAAAAGGTTACAGGCAAAAAAAAAAAAAAAAAAGAAATGCTCAGTCCCATTTTTATTCTGTTAAGCTACTATAACAAAACTTTAATGTTGATCCTAAAGGCTTCCCTAATTTTGCAGCTGAGCCCCTTTCACTTTGCATCCTGGTAGACACAAATCATCAAATGTCTCTGTACAATAAGTCTGAGCAATATATATAGAAGGTATATAATAAGCCAGGAAAAGGTATTTAGCAGTTAACTAAAGATGACCTAATGTATCATCAGTAAAATGAAATATACCATTCAATTTAATCACAAGCAGTGTAAGTACAGAGGGAAAAATGTTGAGCCATACAGTCAGGAAGGAATTTGGAACAGTATAAAAGACAAAATACTGGACAGAGAGTTTAAGGGCTTAATTTTTTCCTGAGATTCTGTAACTTCATAGCTGATTCTCCTAGTTACTTTTTGCTCACTCCTGGGAATTCCAGGTTCAGGGCGTAAAATGTAGAGAGGTGTCCTTTTTACCTTTTCTGCTACACATTGGCAGAATAAGTGTTGTCTTGGGCCACACAGTAAATACCCAGACACTAATGAAAGCTGATTAGCAAAAAAAAAAAAAAAAAAAAGGTCTGAGCAACCTATCATGATATCCCAGAGGACAGATAAGCAAAAAATGTCCTCACAAAATCAGCAAGCTGCTTGTGGGCTGCAAGTGCAATACCCCTGAGGGAGTAAGACTTAGACTGTCTCGAATCTAAGATCTCTCTCATTTTTTTTAAATTCTGTAATACTATTCTTTTAATTCTGTGATACCATTTTGTAGGCTCTTACCACATTTGAATCTAACAGTGTTGATCCTTGACCTGTAAGGTAGAGTATTTTGCCTCATAGCTTCATTCTTTATGCAAGTTAATGAAGTATTAATAATAGTAGCTAACATTTCATAAATAATGCCATTTAATACAAACTACAATTTCTGCAGAGTGCATGCCTAGCTTTCTACCAAATGCAACTAATTACCTAAAAAAAACCCAAGAATACATCGTGTATAAAAAGAAACCATTATATATGATAAAAACATTGACAGCCCATGTATTTTATACCTTACTTGAGAAACGATTACAGTGGTCAGATAGTCTTTGGTAACACATACATTGTCCAGCCCAAGACCCTCAGCAGATTCTGTGAGATTAATTCTGTAAAAAGTGAATAGACTTAATAATCTGTGACAGAGTCTGATGAGCCATGCAAGCTGTAACTGTATGAAGATAAGCTGAATCAAAAACTAGGAGCTGCCAACACTATACACTTGGTTATATTTTTTCCAGTTTTAGATGATTCCATTACTTTATTGTTAATTCCTGCTGCTAGATACAAATGCCTAGTCACCAAATCCTCTGGCATAGTTTTCTCTTCTTAATTCTTAAATGACCTTCACTATGTACTTGAAGCCATTTTAAGTACATAGTGAAGGTTTTACCGCTCATTTAATTCTCACACTGTTTTGAGGTAGGACTATGATTGCCCTCATTTTATGTACGAGAAAACTCAAAACACAGATGTTTAGAATGACTGGTACTGAGAAACACCACAAGAAAGCTGTCTAGCTGGGATTGCAGTTGAGGGTGCTGAGAAGAAAACACCAACTCAACCTGCTGCTGCACTGCTGTGTTGAAGGGCTGCTTGGATGTAGATCCATCTGGTTTGCAAGGTCTCATATATAAATGTAGAGCTGTCCTATAGATTTTTACTGTAAACCATGCCCTCTGCTCTAGATTAAGTTTGAATTTTGGTAATTTAAAAATTAAAACCTGGGGGAGGAGCCAAGATGGGGATCTATAGCCAGCATTCCGCAGAGGTTCCTGTCCAGAAGGAGAGTTAAAGGACAGAAACTCAGCAAGAAAGCTGATGGTTTGGATCTGAGCCAAAAGAAAAGGTCGAAGAACGCACATCAACCCTGCTAGGGCAACCTGAGACCCTGAGGACACAAACAAAAAGGTACAGAGCACATCACGAAGTGGATGGGAGTCCCCTCCCCCATGAGAGAGGTTCTTAGCATACTCCATACCTCCATACAAATAAGGAAGCTGAGTTCGGATGTCCTCCCACTCTATCACACGGGAGAGATCCTCTAAAAACCAGACCTCCTTCCCCTACTAGGGTGCCACGGCGCTCTCCAGTCAGGCATAAAACTGTATGTACTCTCTACCTGCAAGTTGGTGTTCCTGGTGATCCCATCCACTCTTACCCCGAGGTCTGGGGGCCTGTTCCCCACAGAGTCCAGATTCTTGGAGATTTTCTCGAGGGGTGTGGACAGACACAAACTTGATGAACTGTGCTGGTTTTCTGGCTTGGAGTGTTTCAGGGAGAGAGCCGTGAGGAGACCTGGCTGGTGGGAAGGTCTCCTGAGGCACAAAACAGCAACCAGCTC
>CAUYON010077444.1:0-23517 GCA_963573935.1 Arctocebus calabarensis | reverse complement strand
TGAAATTGAATTTAGAATTTGGATTGCAAACAAGATCAACAAAATGGAAGTAAAGATGGAGGTAGAAATTGTAGGATTAATTCAGAAGATGTCTCAAGAATTCAACCAATTCAAAGACAAAACGAGCAAAGATTTTGACACATTGAGACAAGAAGTTGCAGCCCTCAAAGATCTGAGAAATACAGTAGAAGATGTCAGTAACAGAATGGAGCAAGCAGAGAAAGGATTTCTGACACTGAAGACAGAGCTTTGGAACGCTCCCAAATGCTCAAGGAGGAAGAGAAATGGAAAGCAAAAATGGATCATTCTCTCAGAGAGCTCTGGGATAACTCGAACAAAACCAATATTTGTCTTATAGGGATACCTGAAAGTGATGAACTGACAAAACACAGAGTCTCTTCTTCTTGAGATTATGAAAGAGAATTTTCCAGACATGCCTAGAGACTCTGAAATTCAGATAGCAGACAGTTTCAGAACCCCAGCACAACTCAACCCAAATAAGACATCCCCCAGGCACATCATAGTCAACTTCACTAAAATTAATATGAAGGAGAAGATTCTGAAAGCAGCCAGAGGCAAGAAAACCATTACCTACAAGGGGAAGAATATTAGAATAACTGCAGATCTCTCTGCTCAAAACTTTCAAGCTGGAAGGGAGTGGTCATCCACTTTTAACCTCCTGAAACAAAATAACTTCCAACCCAGGATCCTATATCCAGCTAAACTGAGTTTCATTTATGATGGACAAATTAAATAATGACATCCATATGTTGAAGAAATTTGCCATTACTAAACCAGCTCTCCAGGATAGTCTCAGACCTATCCTCCATAATGGCCAGCGCAATTCTCCACCACAACAGTAAACTCACTAAGAAATTTTCGACCAAATTCTAAACTCCAAAAAGGTGAAAGAATCAAAAATACCCACTTCTCTTTTGAAAGGCTTATCATTAATTTCAATTAATGTGAATGGTTTAAATTGTCCTCTAAAGAGGAACAGGTTGGCTGACTGGATATAAAAACTCAGACCAGATATCTGCTGTATACAAGAATCTCATCTTACCTAAAAGATAAATATAGACTCAAGGTGAAAGGATGGTCATCGATATTCCAGGCAAATGAAAAACAGAAAAAAGCAGGTTTTGCAATCTTATTTGCAGATGCAATAGGCTTTAAACCAACCAAAGTAAGTAAAGATAAAGATGGAGATTTTATATTTGTTTAAGGTAATACTCAAAATGACGAGGTTTCAATCATTTATATTTATGCACCCAACCAGAATGTGCCTCAATTTATAAGAGAAACTCTAACAGACATGAGCAACTTAATCTCCTCCAACTCCATAGTAGTCAGAGATTTTAACACTCCATTAACAGTGTTGGACAGATCCTCCAAAAAGAAGCCAAGCAAGAAAATTTTAGATTTAAACTTAACAATCCAACATTTGGATTTACCACACATCTACAGAACATTTCACCCCAACAAAACTGAATACACATTCTTCTCATCATCCCACAGATCATGGTCCAAAATCAATCACATCTTAGGTCACAAGTCTAACCTCAGTAAATTTAAAAGAATAGAAATTATTCCTTACATCTTCTCAGACCATCATGGAATAAAAGTTGAACTCAATAACAACAAGAATCTGCATACTCAAACAAAAACATGGAAGTTAAACAACTGCATGCTGAAAGATAAATGGGTCATTGACGAGATTAAGCAGGAAATTTCCAAATTTCTGGAACAAAATGACAAAGAAGACACGAATTATCAGAACCTCTGGGATAATTCTACTTTTTTTTATTAAATCATAACTGTGTACATTTATGGGGTGCAATGTGATGATTTTATATGCCTTTTGGAATGCTTACATCAAACTGATTAATATAGCCTTCACCTCACTTAATTGTTGTGTTAAGACACTTATACACCACTCTTAATAGATTTGACATGTACCCTTGCAATATGCACCATAGGTGAGGTCCCATTGATTACCATCCCTCCATTCAACCTCCTAGATGCCCTCCCATCACCTTTATCTTTTCTTCTTCATTCTGAGTTATAGTTGTGTTTTATCATTCATATGAAAGTGTGATTGACTATATATTGGTTTCATAATAGTACTGAGTACATTGTATACTTTTTCCCCATTCTTGAGATACTTTACTAACAAGAATATGTTCCAGCTCTATCCATGTAAACATAAAAGATATAAAGTTTCTGTCTTTTTTAAGGATGCATAATATTCCATGGTATACATACCAAAATTTGTTAATCCATTCATGGGTTAATGGGCACTTGGACTGCTTCTATGACTTGGAAATTATGAATTGGGCTGCAATAAAAATTCTTGGGTAAATGTTTGTTGTAAAATGATTTTTAGTCATCTGGATATATACCTAGTAGAGGAATTGCAAGATTGAAGAGCAGGTCTACTTTTAGTTCCCTCAGTGTTCTCCAAACTTCTTTCTAAAAGGAATGTATTAGATTGTATTCCCAACAGTAGTGCAAAAGTGTTCCCTTCTCTCCACATTCATGCCTGAAAATTTTTCTGAGTTTATAAGTTTTAAGGTTTTGTGTGTGTGTGTGTGTGTGTATGTGTATCCTTAGAGTTTTCTATATATAAGATTACATTACCTGCAAACAGAGACATTTTTCCATTTTCTTATTTAGGTAATTGTTTTTATTTTTCTTGCCCAGTTATTCTACCTAGGACATCTAGTACCACACTGAATAAAATCATGAGAGTTGGCATTTTTGTCTTATTGATGATCCTAGAGGAAAAAGTTAAAATTTTTACCATTGAATATGACCTCTGGGATATTTTCTATGGGTTAGTCACCTTTGGCCTTCATTACATCGAGGTACAGTCTTTTATATTGCTTTTTTTTTTAGAGATTTTATCATAAATTGATGTTAAACTTTGTGAAATTTCTTTTATAAAATGATTATATTCTTTTATTTTACAATCTGTTAATGTAATGTATCACATTTATCAATTTTCATATATTTAGCCATCTTTCCAACCCAGTAACATATCCCACTTGATAATAGTGTATGATCCTTTTAATGTGCTATTGATTTCAATTTGTTGATGTTTTGCTGAGAATTATTTGTTTTTATCTTTGTTCATTAGATTATTGGACTATAAGAATATTTTTCCTTGCATGTCTTTATCTGGCTTTAGAGTAATTCTGGTCTCATATAATGAGTTTGGAAGTGTTCTATTCGATTGTTTGAAAGAGTTTGAGAAGGATTCTGATACATTTTTTAGATAGTTGTTAGTAGTCACAGGTGAAGCTATTAGATCCAGGGCCTTTCATTTTGGGGAGGTTTTAGAATGCAAATTCAACCTCTTTCCTCATTTTTTCATCTACTTATATTTTTCTTCATTAAGTCTTAGTAACTTGCATGTTTCTTGGAATTTTTCTACTTTCTTAGGTTATTCAATATGTTGGTTAAAATTTCTTACAGTAGTGTATTCTGATATATTATATTTCTGTGGTTTTAGTTATAATATAACCTTTTTTCATTTCTAATTTCATCTATTGAGTCTTATTTTTTTTTTCTTACTTAGCCTAGCAAAGGATTTATTTCTTGGGTTTCCATAATGTCCCACTGGTCTATGTGTCTATTTTTCTCCACTCCTATTATATACCATATAACCTTTGTAAGATGAGCACTCAAGAGACTGTAACAAATGGGTCAATGTACCAAGGTAGTCGACAAAATGAACTAGGCCTACTCTACTGGTATGTATATGTGATGCATGTCCAGTCTAAGAAAATTAGGTCAACCTAAGGAAGTCATCAATGTAGGGAAATAGTCAATTATGGAGGTTCTATTTTACTTTTACGTCAGGTAGTGACCACTTTATTCTTTTTAATCAGTGTTGCTTTCACTATTTGGCATCTTTTCAAATTCTTATGAATTTTTAGATCATTATTTCTATGTCACTGAAAAATTTCATTGGTGTTTGCAAAAGGATTTCATTGAAAACGTATATTGAATTGGGTAATATGGTCAGTTTAAGAGCGTTAATTCTTCCAATCCATGAATGTGATACGACTTTCCATTTATTGGTGTCCTTTATAATGTTTTATCAAAATTTTCTAGTTTCCTTTGTATTTCTCATCCTTGGTTCAATTTATTTGTAGGAATTTTTTGTAGTTATTGAAAATGGGGTTTCCTTTTTTATTTATTTCTCAGAAAACTCTATTGAAACATAGAAATGCTACTAAGTTTTATATGTTCATTTTATATCATGCAACTTTGCTGAATTATTTAAATAAAATCTGAAAGTTTTCTGGTGGAGATTTTAGGGTGTTCTAAATGTAATATTACGTAACCTACATAAAGGGGCAGTTTGACATCATTTTTTTTCCAATTCGGATGTATTTTTTTCTTTCTCTTACTTGATTGCTCCAAACTTCAAAAATTATGTTGAATGGGAGTGGGGAAAGTAGGCATCATTGTTTTGCTCCAATTTGTAGAGGAAAGATTTTCCTCATTCCTCCTTGCAGTATTTTAGCTATAGATTTATAATAAATGATTTTTATTTTATTGAAATGTCTCCAATTCCTATTTTGTTTAGAGTTTTCATTAAAATATTTTGATTTTTATAAAATGCTTAATTTTGCATCTATTGAGATAATAGCATGGCTTTTGTCCTTTGTTGTATTCATGTAATATATCATGTTTATGTATTTGCAAATTTTGAATCTTTCCTACATCCCTGGGATACATCTTCAATCATGGTTTATTATCTTTGTGATGCAGTGTCGTACATAGCATTTGGTTTGCTTGTGTGTGTCAAGGATTTTGCATCTATGATCATCAGGCACATTAGCCTACAATTTTCTTTTTCTGTTGTGTCTTCATTTTGTTACAGTGTTATAACAAAATGCTAGCTTCATAAAATGTGTTAGGGAGAATTTATTCCTCCCCAATTTTTGTAAATAGAATGAAGAAAATTGCTGTTAGTTCTTCTTTGAAAGTGTGATAGAATTTGGCTCAGAAGCCATTCTGACTTGAATTTTTCTTTTGGGGGAGAATTTTTAATTACTTATTTAGTTTCATTATTTATTGTTTCTTTCTGAGTCAATCTTGGTATGGTGATATGTATCCAGCAGCATATATATTTCCTTTGGGTTTTCTAATAAGTGCATAGTTGTTCATAATAGTCTCTGATGATCTTTTATATGTCTGCCATATCATTTGTGATGTCTCTTTTTTATTTCTGATTTTATTTTTTGAGGCTTCTTTCTTTTTTTCTTGGTTAATCTAGTTAGTTTTTAGTGATTATGCTTATCTTTTCAGAAAAACAACTTTTTTTGTTCATTCTTTGTATTGTTTTTGTGAATATGTAAGCCTCTATTTCATTTGGCTGTGCTGTGATTCTTATTTTTTTTTGTAGAGACAGAGTCACACTTTATCACCCTCGGTAGAGTGCCGTGGTGTAACACAGCTCACAGCATCCTCCAACTCCTGGGCTTAGATGATTCTCTTGCCTCAGCCTTCTGAGCAGCTGGGACTACAGGAGCCCACCACAACACCTGACTATTTTTCTGTTTTGCAGGTTGGCCAAGGCCGGATTTGAACCCTCCATCTCCAGTATATGGGGCTGGCGCCCTACTTGATGAACCACAGGCGCCGCCCAGTGCTGTGATTCTTACTGTTTATTTCCTTCTACTAATTTGGGATTTGGTTTATTCTTGCTTCAGTTATTTGTTGATGTTCATTTTAGGTTACTAACTTGAAGTATTTTTACTTTTTTGATGTAGATGTTTATTACTATAAAATTTCCTCTTAGCACTGTTTTTTGTTTTTTGTTTATTTTTGTATCCACAGGTTTTAGTATGCTGTTTTTTCTATTTCTATTTGTGCTAGGATTTCTTAGTTCCTCCTAAATTTATTTCTTAACCCAATATTTATTCAGAAGCATGTTATTCAATTTATATGTATTTATATAGCTTGCAACCCTCTTTGCATTTATTTCTAATTTTATCTCTTTGTGTTCAGAAAAGATACTTGACCTAATTTCAGTTTTGAAAATTATTTTTTAGTCTTATTATTTATCTTAACATATGGTCTATGCAGGAGAATGTTCCACATGCTGATGAGAAGAATGTTTATTCAGTGCCTTTAGACCAAATCTTCTGTAAATGTTTGTTAGGTCCATTTTTTTTTTTCTAAATTATAGCTTAA
Organism: Arctocebus calabarensis; assembly: GCA_963573935.1. NCBI lineage: Eukaryota > Metazoa > Chordata > Mammalia > Primates > Lorisidae > Arctocebus > Arctocebus calabarensis. The sequence goes on along the minus strand of CAUYON010077444.1, from coordinate 17,307 downwards.
GTAAAATGATACTTTTTGTTAATTTTCTATCTAGATGATTGAATGGTGACAGTGGGGTGCTTTAATTCCCTGACTATTATTGTATTGGAGCTTATTTTTACATTATATCTAATAATATTTACTTTAGATATCTGGTGCTCTGGTGTTTGGATGCATATATGTTTGGATTGTTTGTATCCTATTCCTGAATTGAACTCTTTCTCATTATATGGTGACATTATTTGTTTCCTTTAACTATTTTTGGCTAAAAATCTGTTCCATTTGATATAAGTATAGTTACTTTTGCTCCCATTTTAGTCTCTGTTAGAATGGAATATCTTCCCCTGCTGCTTAACTTTCGGGACTTATGTGTTTTTCATGGGAGAGGTTAATTATTTATTATTAATATGTTTGAATTATGCTTTATTATCCAGTCACCTAGTCTATGACTTTTAAGTGTAACTTTTAAACCCTTTACATTTCAATGTTATTAGTGATATGTAAATGCTTATTCTTACTTTTCATTAATTGGTTTCAGGTTGTTTTGTATATCTTTCATCTTTTTCCTTATCGCATAGTTTTTATCATTGTGGTTTACTGGTTTTATGTAGTGGTAACATTTGAATACTTTCACATCTTCATTTGCATATTTTCTTTACTAATGAATTTTATAATTTTGCATGTTTTGATAATGGTGGATATCGTATCATTACTTCTGCATGGAGGACTCTTTTTGTATTTCTTCAATGGCCAGTCTTGTCATGATTAATTCCCCCAGCTTTTCCTTTTCTAGAAAATACTTTAGTTCTCTAAAATTTATGAAGGATAATTTTGTTGAGTATTCTACTTCTGACTACTTTTTTTTTTTTTTTTTAGCACTTAGAATATTCCACTTCATTCTCTCCTGGCCTGTTGGTTTTTTACTAATATAGTAGCTGTTATTCAGAAGGGGTTTCCTTAAAAGTTACTAGACATTTTAGTATCATTGTTTTTTTAAATTTTCTCTTAGTCTGACATTTGATAGTTTGACCATAATATGCCACAGAGAAGAACTTTTTGAATTTTATCTATTTCGGTATCTCTGTGCTCCCTGTATTTGGAGAATTACAAATGTCTTTCTATACCTGAGAATTTTTCAGCTATTATTTTCTTAAATATGTTTTCTGCTCCTTTAATTTCCTTTCACCTTGTGGAACACCAATAATTTAAATTTTCCTTGCCTTATGGTGTTCCATATTTCACAGTAATATTCTTTAATATCAGTATTTTGAATTATTTGGGATGCATTTTATAAATTTCTTCATTTGAATATGATTTTGGAGCATTGTTTTCCTTTAGAGGTGGCGTATTTCACTGCTTTATTTATATGTCTTGTGTCCTAAAATTAATATCTGCACATCTGGTGTAACAATTGCTTTTGCTAACTTTTTGAATTTTCTTTCATGGCTAGTAATTTTTGAAGATGAATCTATGGTGCTAGTTGGGTTGGACAGTTTGGTCGTGGTACTGGTGCAGGGTAGTGTAGTAAATGAATGATTTCTTCAGCTCCAAAGGGTGTCAATAGTGTCTATGATTTCCTCAGTAGTTTAAGAAACGTTTTTGAGTGGAATCTGTGGTAAGATTTTATTAAGAATGGAGACATTGGGGGACCAGCCCTTGGACCCCAATAGTGGTGGCAGAGAACGAACATGATTTTTCATGGGCCCCAGTGTGGTGAACTTGGACTTTGGTTTAGCATATCAAAATAGGCTAATTGCAGGGACTCTGGGCAGTTTGCCTGGATGGCAGAAGTGGGTTGGGCAGGTGGTCAGGTCCTTGGTCCCCTGTGTAACAGGTCTGACAGGGTTGGTAGTATTAACAGTGGCAGGATAATTTTATGGCTTCCACATTGTCCATGCTGGTATTGACAGTGGCTATGACTGGATGGATGGCCCAGTGTTAGGTCTATAGGCGGCATGTGTGGGTTAGTCCCAGTTGTGATAGTGGTAGATTTGTTTGGCTTTTCTTCAGGCCCTTATGAGGAGTGCTCATATCCCAATGGTGGTGAATTGAACAGCATGAGTCCCTGGCTTCTGAATGGTGTGTCTGGGCATGGGTAGTGACTGTATCCTACCTGGGCAGGCCTGTCCTTAAGCTCCCAGTGATGCATTTTGGTGCTGGCTGTGGTAGGCAGGGGTAGGGTGATCCCCAGGCCATTGGTACACTATTCAGATGGGGTCAACAATAGCTGCACTATATTTCTGTTGCTGAGAATAATGTAGTCACTTTAAATGGCAGCATCCATAAACAGGCAGTTTGGAAAAGATATTTATGCCCCAGGTTATAACTATAAACAGGTAGCCTTTCCTCAGGGGACTTTTGAATGTGCAGTGGCCCTACTACAATGGATGATGGAATCACTGCCAATAGCTGGTGCTTTTACCCTGGTAGAAGCAGACAATAGTGGCACCTGGCTTCAGGAAGCAGATGGGAATGAGATTCCAGAGATGGGGAGATGCAGGGGATAATGGGTCCTAGGGCAGATGCAGTCTGGTGAGAGTGGACTCTCAAAATGGTACATTGATGTAATTGGTTAGGATTAAGGGATGTGTGAGATTCTGTGTAATCTCCCTCTTTAGGAAAATGACATTACACTGTATGCAAGCAAATCCCTGTCAGTTTCATGATATGCATGGGTCAAGGAGCTTTCCCAAGGTTAATATTATAGGAATTGGCTATGGACTGTAGACTGAAGGGAGTCACTTCCTTTTTTCCTTTTCATTAAAGCCCCTCTCCATAAATCCATTTAATAATATCCATAAAACTCGTTCAGTCATATACACCAGTTGGCCACATTTCTTTCAAATCATTCAGGTTTTGCACTCAAATATATAACTTTACAGTTACTTCTATTAAATTATATCAAATTGTATTTAGGCTATATTTAGATTTTTATTGATTTTTACCTGTTTTCAACATGTCAATCTGTCCTCTCTGGTTTAAATTTTTTGATAATTTGATCAGCAAATAATCATTGTACTTGTCCATGTCACTAATTAAAAAAATTAATAGTAAAGGGCTGATAGAAAAATTACTTGAAAATCCCTTTAGTATCATTGTTACCCCTTAACCAAATCTTCTTGCTTATGGATATCCAACTATACATGATTCCTGATGTTTGATTATTTTTGGCTTTATGATTGCATGAAGGTGATATGCACTCATTAGACACTATAGACATAGCCATATGGCCATTCTGTTTTTCAAGTCTAGTATAGTATTCAAACTACCCCATAGGACATTCAATGCTTTATTATAAAATAGGCTTTATGTTAGATAAATTTTTGTCCAAGTGTAAGCTAATCCGAGTGTTCTGAGCACATTTAAGTAATGTTAGACTAACCTATGTTGTTCAGTATTTTAGGTATATTAAATGAATTTTTGGACTTAAGATATTTTCAATCTGTTTTGAGCTTATCAGGACGTAATTTCATCATACTTTGAGGAACATCTCTACTTGTAACTCTATAAAATTTCTGTTATTTTCTCATTTTGCCATCCTTTCAGAAATTTTATCATAAAACATCTAATTATTATTTAAATTGAGGCATCCAATATTTTTATTTAACTTTTATCTGTACACTGAAGTACTGGTCCTTGCCTCTCTGAGTTACTGGTAAATGTAGCCATTAATAATAACAGGGCTTACATCTTGTTAGTTTGATTGTGGTTTTCCATTAATTCTCTATGAGCTGGGCTGTGTCTCTGAACATATTCTTAAATTTTTTTCAGATTGCTTTTTAGTTGGGAGTTAAACATTTGAGAATTGTTTCTACAAATTTAGTAATAATCTGGGATCTTTAAAAAACCCAGATATGTATGTCAGGAACTCAGGTGAGCTAGAGAGTGAGATGAGATGTCAGGTATCAGAGTAACTGATTGGTTAAAGCAACAAACCAAATTGGTAACACCAGACAGACCCTACAGGAAATATTCAGAACTGCCTTATACACAGAACAGCACAACAGACTCCCACCAATTTAAAATCACCCAAAAGCTAAAGTTCAGAGCACATATACCACAATGTCCCTAGAGGTAAAACAAAGCAATGAGGTTCTATGCAACAGAGTGAAAAAAAAAATACACTAAATGTCTCTATACATTCAAAAAATGTGAGTGCCTTGAACTCTCCAGTAAAGAGACAGAAGATGGATGGATGGATAAGAAAACATAAACCTGGGTGGTGCCTGTGGCTCAAAGGAGTAGGGCGCTGGTCCCATATACCGGAGGTCATGGGTTCAAACCCAGCCCCAGTCAAAAACTGAAAAAAAAAAAAAAAAGAAAAAGAAAAATGAAAACACAATCCTTTATTTCCCAAGGGGCAGTGAAGCTTTATTCAGCCAGCTGTGATGATTCCAGGTGAGGAGTCCTTCCAACTTCACTGCCATGGGTGTGATCAGGATGATGGTGTAAAGTTCTTTCTACTTTGGTTTGAGGGGGACCAGGTTCTGATTCTGGACCTAGACATGGTCCCTTTGATCTTCCAGAGAGAAAGAATGTACAGACCCAAAAGACTAAACAGAACATGGTTAGTTACACATGTGGGTATTTTCCTTGCTACACTTTCTAAGGTTTTTGTCTATTTAGTTCAGTCTTTCCCAGTTCTTTTAGGAGGCCCTGCTAAATTGCAGAGGATTAGTGGAGGCCTCTTTGAACAACATCATTGGCAAGGCTTGTGTCCATTAAGCTTTGCTTCCTGGCAGAGTTTACCAATTCCTGTTTATATGGTTCTGTTTATGCACTTTACCATGTCTAAGCTCTTGTTTATGTGATTCTGTTTATGCACTTTACCCTGTCTAAGCCATGAGGCCTATAAGTTACACATAATTTTCAGGTGATTTTTAAAGCTTTAGCTTATTATTTGCACTATTTCTGTTATTATGTCTAGCCCATTGTCAAATTTAAACTATAGTGGCAACCTAAACCATGGGACAATTTCTCTGGGCAACACTTTTACAACTTCAGGAGTCCTTTTTATCCTGGTGGGGCAGGCTTTTACCTATTCCAAGTATGTGCAGACTATCACCATCAAGTACTTGTTCCTTCTATACCTGGGCATTTCAGTAAAGTCTATCTAGAAGTCTTCAAAGGGTGTTGCTCCATACAACTGCATACCTGGGTGTAACTTTGGCACTACTCCAGCCACATACTGGGAGCTGACTGGTCAATGCACAGCTGAAGCCTGAGGGACTTATCTTAACTGGGCTTTGGACTTTGAGAAAAAGGGGGCAAGAATGTCATACATGGAAAAGTAAAAACTCATATGTATATTAGCCCACTAACATGGTACTATTAAGCCCTGAGTAGAGAACCCAAGAAGAGTCACAGTCCTTAAAATGTCAGTGCTGAAAAGTAATTAATATCGACACCTGCAGAAGCAAGCTGATATTGAGACCCCAAATAAAATATATTGGAATCTGAAAAGGGGGAGTGAGAGAGGATACCTGAGAAGGGTGAAGTCTAGGAGAACAGGTCTTCTCAAGGAGACCACAAGGATACACCTGTGGGATCCTCTCCATGGTGACTCAGATATTGGGAATTTATAAACTTAACTTCCTGGAACTTCCAAGTTCCATGAAATCCTGTAGTTCTGTAGGGACTGGAATAGCATCTCACGCTTGATTCAAATTGGCCAATGAGAAGGGTACCTGTGGGTTGGAACATTTTGACTGTCCATAAAAAGTAAACGACCAAGTCAGTCAGGGAACATGGCCAGTTGGAATTCTTCTATGTGATAAGCTCTTGGCTGGTAAATAAAGCCCTTCTTCTTAGAAAAGAAAGAAAGAAAGAAAACACAAACCAACTATCTGTTGTCTTCTCAAATCAAAACCACCTGTAAATACCCTCAACCTCCAGTGAGAATGGCACACATCACAAAAACTCAAAACTGCAGATGCTGGCGTGGATGTGGAGAGAAGAGAACATTTTTATACTTCTGGTGGGACTGCAAAGTAATAAAAACTTATTGGTAGGAAATATGGAGAATCCTCAAAGAACTCAAAGTAGACCTTCCATTTGATCCTGCACTCCCATTACTGGGCATCTACCCAGAAAACAAACAAACCAACCAACCAACCAACAAACAAAACACATTCTTTTATCATAAGGGCATTTGCACTAAACTGTTTATTACTGCTTAATTTACAATTGCCAAATTTGGAAACAACCTAAATGCCCACCAATCCAGGAATGCCTTAATAAGCTCTGGTCTATGTATGGAATGGAATACTATTCAGCCACAAAAAGATGGAGACTTTACATCTTTTGCATTAATCTGGATGAAGTTGAAACATATTCTTAGTCAAGCATCATGAGAATGGAGAAGCAAGAACCCAAAGTATTCAATTTTTATATGAGGAAAATTGATGCTAGTATATGGCAATGGGTAGGGGAGTGGGGAAGTGGAGGGAGGGAACGAGGAATGGGGATGAGGAGTGACTGTATGTGACACACCTCTTGGGGTCATGATATAATTATAAGAGGGACTTTAAGAAATGCAAGCAGTGTAAGCTGGTACCTTGAACCCTTAATGAATCCCCAATAATAATAAATAAATAAACCACAAGTACTTATTTAGATTTGAGGTGAAAGGTTAGAAAATAATATTCCACACAAATGTAAACCAAAATAAAGCAGTGTAGCTACTTTCATATGTGACAGCATAGACTTTAAATCAAGAAAATAAAGGAAGACAAAAATGGGCATTATATAAAGGTGAAGATAATAATCCAACAAGAAGACTTGCAAATCATAAACAAGTATGCTTATGACACAGGAGTGCCCAGTTTCTTAAAGCAAACTTTATTCAAAGTAAACAAAATGATAAACAGCAGCACAATCATTGCCAGGGACTTCAACAACCCACTGACAGAACTGGAAAGATCCTCCCCAAAAAGATAAACAAGGAAATAATGGACCTAAATAGAATTATATAACAAATGGACCTAACAGATATTACAGAATATGTGCCCCCAAATGAGTGAGTATGCATTCTTCTCATCAGCTCACAGAACAGTGTCTAAAATTGATCATATATAGGCCAAAAATACATATTAACAAATATTAAAAAATGGAAAGTATTCCTTGCACCTTCTTAGACAACAGTGGAATAAAACTAGAAATCAGTTTTAACAGAAACACTTGTCCCCACAAAAATATATGAAAATTAAACAACTTAATGTTGAATAATGGGTCAAGGAAAAGGTAAAGATGGAAATCAAAAGACTGTTTGAGTAAAATGACAGGGCAGACACAAGTTATCAAAATCTGTGGGATATAGTGCTAGCTATCCTGAGAGGAAAACCCATAACCTATAATGCCCACATTCAAAAGACAGAAAGACACATATTAACAATCTAATGAATCATCATAAGGGATTCGAAAAGGCAGAGCAAAATAATCCCAAACCCAGCAGAAGAAAAGAAATAACCAATATCAGAGCAGAAATAAATGAAATAGAAAACAAAAGCACTATCCAGAATATTAATGAAGCAAAAAATGTTTCTGTAAAATGATGTTGCTAGGGGCAATGAACATTTTTTTTCATACGTTTGTTAGCCATTTATCTGTCTTCTTTAGGGAAGGTTCTATTCGTCTCTTTTGCCCATTAATATAAGGGATTTTTGGCATTTTTTATGTTGATACATTTGCGTTCTCTGCAGATCCTAGTTATTTGTCTGATTCAAAATATGCAAATATATTTTCCCATTGTGTAGGTTGTCTATTTGCTTTGGTTGTTATCTCCTTAGCTGTACAGAAGCTTTTCAGTTCAATTAAGTCCTATTTGTTTATTTTTATTGTTGTTGCAGATCCTGGCATGGATGTTGAGAGAAGAGAACACTTCTACACTGCTGGTGGGACTGAAAATAATACAATCTTTTTGGAAGGAAGTATGGAGACCCCTCAAAGAACTCAAACTAGACCTCCCATCTGATCCAACAATCTCGTTACTGGGCATATACCTGGAAGAAAAAAAGTCCCTTTAACATAAGGGCATTTGCACTATACAGTTTATTTCAGCTCAATTTACAATTTCCAAAATGTGGAAACAGCCTAAATGCCCACCAAACCAAGAATGGATTTGGTATATGTATGGATGGAATACTATTCAGCTACTAAAAAAGATGGAGACTTTACATGTTTTGTATTGACCTGGATGGAAGTGTAACACATTATTCTTAGTAAAGCATCACAAGAATGGAGAAGCAAGAATACTATGTACTCAATTCTGATATGAGGACAATTAATGATTTAGTACATGATGGGGGTGGGAGAAGGGGAGAGCAAAGAGTGGGAAGGAAGGAGGGGGTGTGGGGTCATGGTGTGTGACACACCTTTTGTGGGCAGCGCACAATTATAAGTGGGACTTTACCTAACAAATGCAATCAATGTAACCTGGTTTTTTGTACACTCAGTGAATCCCCAACAATAAAAAATGTCCTCAAACAACAGATGTTAGCATGTATGAGGGAAAAGGAAATCTTATACAATCTTAGTGGGACTGCAAACTAGTACAATATGTATAGAAAAGTTTATTGAGATTCCTCAAAGAACTCAAAGCAGACATACCACTTGATCCAGTAATCCCAGTGCTGGGTATATACCAAAAGAAAAAAAGGTCATTGATAAAAAGGGCATCTGAACTTGTTGTTGTTGCAGTTTGGCTGGGGTCAGTTTGAACCCACCACCCTCGGTATATGGAGCTGCCGCCCTACTCACTGAGCAACAGACACCACGCCTGGGGCACCTGAAGTTCGATGTTTATAGCAGCACAATTTACAATTGTGAAGATGTATAAACAGCCTAAGTACCCACCAATACATGAATAGATTAATAAAATGTGGTATATGCATAACATGGAGTACTACCTAGCCACAGCCATCAAAAATTCAATCTAGTACTTTTTTGACAACCTCCATGGAACTGGAAACCATTCTTCTACATAAAACATCACAGGAAGGGAGACCCAAACACATGTGCTCAAAAACAAATTGGGTCTAATTTATCACCACTTAAGTACACATATAGAAGTAATTCTCAGTGAAAATCAAGCTGGGGAGAGTTAGGAATGGGTAATTTCACAACTATTGGATACAGTGCACAGTACATGGGTTAAGGACACATTTATACCTTTGACTCAATCTGTACAAAAACAAAGCATAGAAGCAAAACATGTGTACCCCTTAATATTCTGAAATAAAATAAAATAAAAATACCAAAAATAAAGCAACAAGTCAAAAATGATAGTAATGTCTAACTCTTTAATTAATTATGGCGATAATAGAAACAAAGGAATAAAATTGAGGAAAATGTAACTTCCCTTTACTATTTTTCCTTATGGAATAGTATGCTGAGAGGTCAGTTGAATCAGCATAGACATGCATATCATCTCATTGTTCAGGGTGCCTATAATAGTTTGATAAGGCTGATGTTCTGGACCTAATTATGTCTACCCGAAATTCTTACATTGAAGCTCTAATCTCCAGTTCCTAGGAATGTGACTATATTTGAATATGCGGCTTTTAAATGGGTGATTAAATTAAAATTAAATTATTATGATAGGCCCTAATTCAACCTGACTATTGTCCTTGTAAGTAGAAAATATTAGTGTATATAAGAGACACCAGGGATGTGCACACAAAAACCAAAGATCATATGAGAACAAATCGATAAGGTGGCTTTTGCCAAGCCCAAGAGAGGCCTCAGGAAAATACAAACCTTCTAATACCTTGATCTTTGAATTTCATCTTCCATAATTGCGAGAACATAGATTCCTATTGTTTTAGTCACTCAGTCTGTGGTATTTTGTTATAGTAGCCCTGAGTAAACTAATACAGCTTCCATAATAAAGTACCACAAATTGGTGGATTAAACAGCATAAGTTTGTTTTCTTAAAGTTATGGAGGCTAGAATTCTGAGATAAAGGTTTTAGCATGGTTATTTTCTTTTAAGATTTCTCCCTTTGGATGGTAGATTGTTGTCTTCTTCAAATGTCTTCACGTAGTTTTCCTTTTATAAGTGTCTGTGTCCACAAATTTTTTCCTTGTAAGGATACCAGCAAGATTGGATTAGCACTCCCACACATTATTTCATTTTTCCTTAATTGCCTTTTTAAAGCCCTGGTCTTCAAATGCAGTCACATTCGGAGATTTTGACTGGAGGTAAGAAGCTCAACATATGAATTTTGAGTGGACTAAATTCAGCTTATAATGAGCCTCAAACAAAAGGCATTGGTAGTTTTACGGACCCTGGTTCTGGGGACAACTAAGTGGTGGGGGTTAGGAGGAAAAAAATACTGAGTATTGAGTCAGAATGAGGGTGAGTATCTTTAAAGTCTCCTATCCATTACCCATCCTATAATGAGGACTCAGCACAGGTGCCTAAGGAAAAGCTCTGAATCTTTAACTTCAGTTCTTTCAGAAACTGCCACTCACTGGCTGTGCACCAAGTTTGGTATGAAGAGGGCACTTTCCGTGCATGAGGCCTGCCATGTAAATCTTTTTTAATTCCCTGTGACAGAATCTGAAAAATCATACACAGGTTTTTAATTAGACTCTTTAATGTATTGTTACTGTGAAAATTCCTTGGATATTGATGGCAATTTAGATTAGACCTGAGATCTGCAGGCTTTTTTTTTTTTTGGAATGTGCACAATTGTTTTTGGAGATCAAGCCTACAGAGTCAGTCTACCTCTCCTCTCTGCTGCTTTGCTACTGGTATGTAGGCATGCCTGTATGATGTTTTTATAAAATAATTCACTTCTCATATAGAAGTATTAAATATATTGTATTAAATATATACAGATTATTATTTAATCTGTATATAAGCAGTCCTCAGGTTGCAAATGAGACATTTTTAAAGATATCTTTATGTCCTCAGATCCCTGATGAACAACTATTTGATAATAATAACAGCAATACTAAAACAGTTCATATGTGGTAATAATAATTAAGTGTAATACCATAATAATACCTCTGTATGCAATAAGTTATAGAAACTATTGTACTCTTTCTTTTAATTCAAACACACAGAATATAAAGTCAAACTCAAGCAAAATGTTTATATTAGAGATTGAAATTATGAAAATGTTTGTTAAATGTAACATCCACCTTATGTTGCATCAGTGTCTACTTACCAAAAGGGACATTTTGGGGACAAGAAGTCAGGCTAACATTACTCAGAATATGATGCTGGAAATGATGCTGTAGAAGATGTAGTGGGTGCTGGAGTATCAGAATTTGATTCTGCTGCTGGAGAAGGGGAACATACTGGTAAAGTCTATTTCTTTAAAAAGAGTCATTCGTACAGCCTTTTTACTTTTTTTAAAATCATAAATTGCCTAGTAACTGCATGGTAAATCTTTGTAAACTGCTGAAAATTGGGCATTGTTCCTCAAGCTTACCAAATCCTCTTTCAGTGAGAAGGCTCTAACTAATTATTTTGTCATAAACTTTCTTAGCTCTAGATCTTCTGCTTCTTAGTGTTATTATGTTTCTATCAGCTGCTTCTCTATTTCCATATGGTCTTCACTAGTTAACTCTTGTGAATGAAAGTCTAGTAAGTTAATGACATCATTTTTATTGATACCCAATTTCAGTACACTGCCATTATCCTCCATGGTTCTTCTAGCTTCAGTGATGTGTTCTTTTTGTGAAGCCATAAAAATCAAAACAGAATTGAGGGGACAATTTGTTACATGCCCCTTTCATTGTTGATTACTTCGTTTCTTCTCAAGAATTATCAATGCTTTTGATGACATCATATACTTAATTCTTCCAGAACTCTGTAAATGTCATCCCATCATCTTCCACAGCCCTAACTACTTGTGTAGATATATGACATAAATATAAAACCTTAAGTACAGAAATAACTCCAAGGTCCATTTACTGGGAGTCCATTTGCTGATGTAGTGTTGAGTGATAAAAATACAATGTTTACATTAGGGTGAAAGTCATCTAAAGATGTTGAATGTCCAAAAGTATTACCCAGCCTAAGTAGAATTTTAAGGACAGTTTTCTTCTTAAAACAAAAACATTCCGGGCTCGGCGCCTGTGGCTCAATGGGCTAAGGCGCCAGCCACATACACCTGAGCTGGTGGGTTTGAATCCAGCCCGGACCCGCCAAACAACAATGACGGCTGCAACCAAAAAATAGCCAGGCATTGTGGTGGACACCCATAATTCCAGCTACTTGGAAGGCGGAGGCAAGAGACTCGCTTGAGCCCAGGAATTGGAGGTTGCTTTGAGCTATAATGCCACAGCACTCTATCCAGGGTGACAGCTTGAGGCTTTGTCTCAAAAAAAAAAGAAAAGAAAAGAAAAGAAAAGATTCCACAATATAAATATATAATAAAACAACTCAAATGTGTGACTCATGTCTTTAACTTGCAAATAATGGGAAAATTTCTTTAATAATGTGGTGAAGTGCTTTTGAATTTTTGGAGTTGTAAACAAGCAAAGGCTTGAGCTTAAAATTTCCAGATGCATTACCCCCAAGTATTAAGATTAGCCTGTCCTACGCTGTTTTATGTTCTAGTGAACTTTTTTCTTCTTTTGAAATGTAAGTGATTTTTTAAAGTTTGTTTATTTATTTCAAATTAACATGAGGGTACAAATATTTAGGTTACATTGTTTTCAAATCTAATCTAAAGTTCAAGTTGTAGTTGAGCCCTTCACCCAAGGGGTGTGCTAAACACCCTCACATTGTGCGCATTAGGTGAGATCCCACCAATAACCCTCTCTCTTTCTTCCTTCTCTCTCCTTCCTCTTCCCTCTCTCTTTCTAGACTATATTTGTGTTTTATCATTTGTGTGGGCATATAGTTGTTTATATATTGGTTTCATATTCGTATTGAATTCACTGGATATTATTTTTTCCATTTTTTCGGATGCTTTACTAAAAAGACCTTGTTTCAATTCCATCCAGACTAACATAAAGGATGTAAAGTCTCCATATTTTCTTATGCCTGAATAATACCCCATGGTATACATATGGCACAGTTTGTTAATCTATTCATGAGATGACGGGCATTTGGTTTTCTTCCAAATCCTTAAAATTGTGAACTGAGCTGTGATAACATTCTAGTGTAAATGTCCTTGTGGTAAAATAATTTTTGTTCTCTGGTAGATACCTACTAATGGGATTGTGAGATCAAATGGAAGGTTGATTTTTAGTTCTTTAAGAATTCTCCATACTGCTTTCCATAAAGGTTGTATTAGTTTGTAATAACACCAGCGCAGCAAAAGTGTTCCCTTCCCTCCACATCTGTGCATCTGCAACCTTGGGACTTTGTGATATGGGCTAATTTCACTGCAGTTAGGTGATATCTCAGAATAGTTTTGATTTGCATTTCTCTGATGATTAGAGATGATGACCACTTTTTCATGTGTTTGCTGGCCATTCATCTGTCATCTTCAGAGAAGTTTCTGTTTACATCTCTTGCCACTTACACATGGGGTTTTTTGCTCTTTTTTATTAATTAATTTGATTTTTCTGTAAAATCTAGTTTTCAGCCATTTGTCAGATTTGTAATATTCAAAAGTATTCTCCCATTCTGAGGACCATCTGTTTCCTTTAGTTGTAGTACCCTTATCTGTGCAGAAGCTTTTTAGCTTCATCAGATCCCATTGATTTATTTTTGTTTTTGCTGAAATTGCTGGGGAAGTCTTCTTCATAGAATTTTTTCCCAAGCCAATTTTATCAGGAATTTTCCCCACACTGACTTCTAGAATTTTTACTGTTGTGTGTCTTAAATTTGAATATTTTATCTAGTATGAGTCAATTTTTGTCAATGGTTAGAGGTGTGGATTTAATTTCAGTCTTCTACATGTGACTAACCAGTTCTCCAAGCAATATTTAATTTATTAAATGGAGATTCTTTTACCCAGCACATGCTTTTATTTGTTTTATCAAAGATCAAAGGGGTATATGTAGCAAGTTTCATCTCTAGATTTTCCATGCCCTTCCATAGATCTATATCTATATTTTGTCTAATACCATATGTTTTGATCACTGTATACTTGTAGTATAAAGTGAAATATGGTTAATGTGATGTCTCCAGATTTGTTTTTATTTATAAAAATTATATTGGCTATTCAGGTTTTTTTCTGGTTTCACGTGAAATTAAGTACTATTTTTTAAAGTTCTTTAAAGTTTGACATTGATGCTTTGATGGGGATTACATTAAATCTGTAGATTGATTTTGGTTGTATGGACATGTTAACAATGTTGATTCTTCCCAGCCATGAGCATGTTTTATGTTCTTCCATTTGTTAATATCTTCTACTCTTTCTTTTCTCAAGGTTGCATAGTTCACTTTATAAAGTTTTTTTACATCCATTGTTAGATATATTCTTAGGTATTTTATCTTCTTTGGAGCTATTATAAAGGGTATAGAGTCTTTGATTTTATTCTCAGCTTGACTGTTATTGGCATGTTAGAAGGCTACTGATTTGTGGGCATTGGTTTTGTATCCTGAGACGCTACTATAGTCCTTGATCAGTTAAAAGAGATTTGTTCCTTAAAAAGATTAATAAAATTGATAAACCCTTGGTGAGAATAACCAGATACAGAAAAGTAAGATGTCTAATAACATTGATCAGAGACAATAAAGGGGAAATAACAACAGATACCACAGAAGTACAAAATAACCTCAATAATTCCTACAATAAACTTTATGCCCAGAAATATGAAAATGTAGATAAAATTTACCAAGACCTGGAATCATGCCACCTCCCTAAACTCAACCTGAAAGAATTAGAAATTTTGAATAGACCTACATCAAACACTGAAACTGCATCAACAATACAAAATTTTCCAAAAAATAAGATACATGGACCATGTGGTTTCACTCTAGAATTCTACCAAACCTTGAAAGAGGAACTAGTACCTATATTGCATAACTTATACCAAAAGAGAGCAGGAAGGAATCCTCCTCCACATATTCTATGAAGCAAATATTACCCTGATTCCAAAACTAGGAAAGGAACCAATAAACGAAAAAAGAAAATTATAGGCCAATATCTTTGAATATTGATGCAAGAATATTCAATAAGTTCCTAGAAGCAGAATACAGTGACACATTAAAAAAGCTATACATCTGTTATGTTAACCAGTTTGATGAAAATATTTCAGATTGTATATGAAACCAGCACATTTTACCACATGATTGCATTAATGTACACAGCTATGATTTAATAAAAAAAAACCTATACATCATGATCAAGTAAGTTTTGTCCCAGTTATGCAATGTTTGTATAGCATGCATAAATCCATAAAAATAATTCAACACATAAATAAAATAGAAACAAAGACCATATGGTTCTCTTAATTGATGCAGAAAAGTCTTTTGACAATATCTAGCATCCTTTTTCTATAAGAACACTTAAGAAAATAGGTGGGGGTAGAACATTTCTTAAACTGATAAATCTATCTACAACAACCCATAGACAATATCATATTAAATGGAGTAAAACTGAAAACATTTTCACTCAGAACTGGAACGAGAAAGGGATGCTCTCTATTGCTCCTGCTATTCAAGATAATGTTGAAAGTCCTACTCATTGCAATCAGGCAAGAGAAAGAGATCGCAAGCATTTAAACAGGGAGAGAGGAGGTCAAACTCATTCTTTTTTGAAGGCATGGTCTTATATCGAAAAAACTGTAAAGACTCAACAAAAAAGCTCTTGAAATCTAAGTTCTTTCAGACATTTTCTCCAGAACTTTTCACTCTACTTTATATAAATATTTGTTATGGCAATAAGTCTTAATAATTCCCTCCAACATTTCAGGAAATTCAGTTATTACAGTTACATAACCACTGTCTACCTTGACTTGCACTTTAATAAAATGATTATTTGCCATATTTTTAAAATGATTAAACCAACCTTTACTTGCCACAAATTCAAATTCTCTATCACAGACTTCCTTCAGTTTCTAAGCACACAGACTTTAAACTGCTGAAAATGCTTCAGGCCTTTTCTTGCACTAATGCTAGGCTAATCAGAATATTACATTTTTATGTGTTCTTCTTACAAAATAAGAAATAACCTATCCATTTTAATAATTAATCTATGATGCTGCTTAGTCATAATTGATGATTTGATTGGAGTATTACTTTTGCATGTTTCATTATTCTCACTTTGTTCTTCATAACTGTTCTGATAGTCAAGTGACTAAAACCTAATATTTATCTAGTGAATGATGGCATCTAGCCTTTCTCTGAATGCTTATTTCTACTTTTGTTTCAGTTGTAATCACTGACTCTTACTGAAATTTGACCTGGACATACAATGGACTTTCACTATGGAGGCATTGTCATAAGGTTAAACACAGACTCATAAAATTGAATGAAGTAGTTAAGAGGAAAGTGATACTGTGTATAAGAATCTGTATAAACAATTAAACTAGCCACCAGTGTGAAATTGCTGCCCCAATAAACCACTTCTTCTATGTGGTTTTGTTTACATGCATGAAAGAAACTAATTCCTAAAGTATTATTTTAATATTTAATTATAAAATATTCTTACTGGGAACCTTCGAGTCTATTCATAAGTACTGAATGCTATAAGTCAGCTCATCCACAATCTGGTGACTGCCTGTACTCTACCATCTTTCTTATACTTAATATCATTGCAGAATGCACTATTGTCCACTTTTTTAAAGTGTCTCATTTGACTATCTAAATTTGTTCTCACTTCTTCTGATTACTATGATTACTAAAAGATTGTAAACATTGCTTTGGCAATATTTTCTGGGAACTATTTTGGAAAACTGCAATCTTGAATTTTTGCAAAGGTATTAAGTGATATCTAATAATCAATGCAAAATATCATAGAGTTTAATTTCTTCTGGTCAGTGTTTATTCCACAGGTTTTTTTGTGCCTGCAATTATTCTTCTAATTAGAGATGTCTATTATATTAAGACTGAACAGTTTTATCTTATTTTTGTCATTCGCTTTAATGAGTTTACATTCTCCAAACATAAAATCTTTCTTATTCTTCTATTCTTTGTGGGTGTACATACAGAATAGATTTTCTTTTCCAGGTAATTTTTGAATAATATTTTACTTTTACATCTTCCACAGACTATACAAGCAAAACTATACCATTCTTATTAGTTTTTCTTTAATCTACTGATAGGAGTCTTTATTTTATTTTTTTTTTTTAATAATTTTATTGAATCATAATTATGTACATTGGTGCAATCACAGGGCACGATTCATATACATTCAAAAATATTTTGATCATACTGTTACAGATATCCTTCATGGCATTTCCTTGATCACTATAT
>CAUYON010077442.1:0-32313 GCA_963573935.1 Arctocebus calabarensis | reverse complement strand
CTAAAGCTCCTGGTAGAGGGAGAGAACTCAAGTGGGGAGAGAGAAGCTCTCTCTGTTTCTCTCCCGGTCTTTCCCCGTCTCCTCCTTTAGAGCTTTAGTCTCAGGGTATATATAGGTGTATGGGTTCCTTGGCCAGGAAATGAATGAATACAGTTCCCTTCCACCGGGGGCAAGGTGAATGAATGTATCAATGAATGGATACAGTCCATTCATGGAAATGAGGCCTAGGAAGTTCACAAGAAATTGACCTAAGCATAGGAAATGGGGGTTCCACATTTAGTCCTAAGTGTAAAGTGAAGGAGACACCAAAGCACAGGTGTCTCCTCGGCAGTTGTCCAGCCTTTTTGGCTATTGGAGCCTCTGGTGGGGGTTGGGGGTCTCCCTCCTTGCCTGTCATTCAGCCCGCTGGCTTTTCAGCTGGCTGCCGCAGCACCAACACCGCCAAGGAGGAGGCGGCAGGTCCGCCAGCTCCGCTGAGCTGGCTAGGGTGCCAAATGTCCTGCATTAATTCTCCCTCTCTGAGTAGAAACTCCAACTACTGTTAGGGAGAAGGGGCGAAGACTCGATGAATCCTGCTGAATCGGGTGTTGATGGAAGGGGGCAGTTAGGGTTTCTCCGGAGGGAGAGTGATACAGGGGTTCATGGACTGGAACCATCTTTATTGCGTGTGGCTTGATGACATTTCCAATCTCCGCCGCTTTTGTCTTCCTCAGGGTGTCCAGAAGCCTCATGCTGTCTCCCTGTGTCCCCAAAGGGAAGTTTCTGGGCAGATCCCGCATGCCAGAGATGCCTGAAGTCCTCTCTCACCAGTCTCACTGTGCCCAGCCGCAAGGAAGCTGTTACTCGGCCACCATCTTGCCTCATCCCCCCCCCCAAATAATGGTGTTTTTAAACAACAAAAAAACCCTCTCAATCTAAGAATATGAATTTGTAAACCTTCCTGAGATAATCTGATTAAGAGCTGACATTAATAGCTAAGTAAAGTCAGTATGTCTAAATTTTCAAGTCACCTGTGAATATACAAACTATTATAGAAACAGAACTGCTACTACGTGACTATACTCAAAACCAGAGGAGGGTTCTAATGGACAGAAATGTCTTCAAGATTTCTACAGATAGTTCATTATGCAAAAGGGAACATTTTTTCAGAGTCCGCCAAATTCTTCTTGGGTCACCTTTTAGCAAAAGAAAGTTAAGAAATCTTTTTAGATAAAAACACTTACCCTTTCATCAGCATTGTCCACAAAACTGGCCTGTATTTACTAATTTTATCAAAACCATTCAGAATTATACTGACTTTATAAACAAAAATTAGTAGAATATGATCATACACTCATACCTTCAATTCACACCTCACTCTATCCTCTGCTTTAACTATCGAAAGCAATATCTTGCACACAGTCACTTTTCCAAGTTACCAAGCCAAGTTACAACTAAGGTCTCAACTTTGAGCAAATTGCCCCAACAGAGTATACATTTTCTAGTCCAGACAGGTTAACTAACAAAGTCACAATGGCCTAGAATATCTTAATTCAATAAAAATCCAACAATAAACTCTGAATGACAAAAAAATCAGAGAATGAATTATGTCTTAGACAAATCCAGTTTTGCCTATAATCTTTCACGCGGACAAATATAAATTATTGTAATATAAATTATTGTTGTAAGAGTTACTACGAGCAGCTGTATACATAGTAAGGTGAATAAAAATATGCCTCTGAAGTGTAGCTACCTAAAATCAGATCATGGCTTTGTTATTTCACCTGCTATGTGACTTTAGGCCAGTTATTTAAGGTCTGTTTCTATCTTCTCATCTGCAAAATGAGGAAAGTAATGAAGCCTCTCTCATGAGGCTAATGTGAGGATTAAAAAGGTTAATACTGTATATGTAAACTGCTTAGAATAGTACCTGGCACACAGTTAAGTACTAGACAAGTATGTGTTGTTACTTATGAAAACAAATGGGGTGACTAGTTAACTACTGGGTTTTCCCAAAGGCACAGCCTTTAAAATTATCCAGCTACTTTTTTTCTTAGACACAGAGTCTCACTCTGTGGCCCTGGTAGAGTGCTGTGGCATCACCATAACTCGCGGCAACCTCAAACTCCTGGATTCAAGCGATCCTCTTTGCCTCAGCCTCCAGAGTAGCTGGGACTACAAGTGCTCAGCTAGTTTTCCTATTTTCAGTAGAGACCGGGGTCTCGCTCTTGTTCAGTTTGGTCTCAAACTCCTGAGCTCAAGCAATCCACCTTCCTCAGCCTCCCAGAGTACAAGGATTACAGGCATGAACCACTGTACTTGGCCTCTCCAACTATTAATAATTATCTATATTGCCCATCTCGGAGCTTTTACTAGCTGATTAAACAAATATTTACTCAGCATCTACTTCTTGCTAGGCATTGTGCTCATATTTCACTGTCATTATCCCAATTCTTTTATTGTTGAAAATTAGCTTAAACAGTCATTTATTCTTATTGAAGGCTTGCTGTTTGCCATACCTAATTGTAATTAGATAATTACTTCTCCTTAATTTTATTCTTAGTTTATTTCCTTCTCCCTTTTTCCTCTTATTTAAAAAAAATTATTGAAAGAAAAGCATAAACCCCATATACCCAGCATGATTTCCCTGTAACTATTCAGTAATTCACTATCTCTTACTCTTTAAAAAAAAAAAAAAAATCACAGTACTATTATTATACCTAAAAATGAGTAATTCCTTGATATCAAATAATCAATGTTCAAATTTTCCCAAAAGACATACATAATCTTACAGAATTGTTTAATCCATTAGATTTGGCAATTAGGCAATCTGGAAATAAAATGAAGATGATCTTAATAACAGTTTCAGTGGAATAATAGCAGATGAAACCCAGATTGCAGTATTCCAAGATATCAGCAGAAATAAGAAAATAAAGATAATTGTGTAAGCTCTTTTTTTGAGAAGCTCAAATACAAAAACTAAAAGGTATGTACAAAATCAAAGAGAAACTGGTTATGTTTGTAAACTGAAGAAAAGCTAAAGCTATAATAAGGAAAAAAGAAATAGAAACAAGAAATAAGATCTTAGAGATGAGATGGGACAAGATCAAAAGCACAGAACAAAATCTAACTCTGAACAAGGGAGGCGTAATCCAACCACTTACTCTAAAGGACAAGAATTAAGACTGAGTATGAAATTAAGCAGTTTCTGTGACAGGTGGGGGTGAGGCAAGAATGCGGCTAATACTTAAAAGTCCTCAGTTTTCCCCCTGTATTAGGAGGCAAAACCATTTATTAAAAGGAGAAAATGCAGGTTTGGGCAGAACATTGATGATTTGAAGGAAATTTGAAGAGACTGGCAAGAAAACCAGACAGGTCAAAGAATTAATCAGCATTCAAATCCTACATAACTTTCAAGCAATTTCAAACATCACTCCTTCCCATAAAGCTTTTCTTAATTTCCTTAGCCAACTGCAATTTTCTCTCCCTTGAAACCTTTGTTTCTGTTTCTCGTAATAGTGTTTTTGCACTGTAGTAATTTCTGCATTTCTCCTTTTCCTAGCAGCGAAACTGTAAACACTTTGTGGGTACTTACTTATTATCTGTGTGTCATAGGACTGGAGACAGTACCTTAACAGCATCTTATTACCTTTCTCACAAAAAAGCACAACTTAAATACTGAGAGAAGTAACTACTTGAAATGCTGAAAGGATACTGTGGCTGGGGCAATTATAGAAGGCCTCACAGAGAACACTGGTTTGAGCAAGGCCTGGAAAGGACCAGAAGGCAGGACAGGAATTAATTCGAATGGGGAAGTATAAATAGTGAAGTGCCTCAAGGATTGGTTTTAAAACAATCTTGTAAACTAGTATAGCTGTTCAGAGACAACAAGCTCTTTCAATGGTAAAGAGGCTTTGCAGAAGAGCAAAAAAAATTACCTATGTGTAGGTGGACAATAAAGTGCCAGTTTTAAATGTGGACAATTTCCTTTTGGGGAAATGCACCCAAATCATGTGTAAAATATGACAAAAATATATCATATTTATGATATGGTCTAGTGAACCAAGTAGGAAACACTAGAGGGGGAAAGACTGTATAGTAGATAGCAGAATTCATAGGATCAACAGTTTAATCAAAGTATGGATTAAAGAAGGCTTATTAAGTTCTGAGGATAAAACTGAGAGGGGCAGCTTTAACAGTATATGAAACCTATTTCCAATCCTTGCACATAAAGAACCTTAGTTTTTGTCATGCCAAAGGTGCAAAAGGGAACACCCATTTGCCTTTTGCCCTGGTACATTTTCCCCCTGCAACCAAGTAAATAGCCCTCAGTCCTAGATTTAAAAGCAGACGGTAAAGATCTGGGAACTATAGCTCTCCTAGAAGAAAAAAGCAGTTCCTTAGCTGAGAAATGAAAACTAACTTTCAACTACTTCATCTCTATCAGAGTTGAATTAACAACAACCAATACCAATTCTAACACAGCCCGAAGCCTAGCTAATTAAATTTCCACACCTCTTTCTCGCAACTAGCAAGTGGAGAAATGTCACATGCTCAAACTGAACAGTGAGTGAGCGGCAAAGCACAATGTGAATAGAACCTTTTCAATTCTAGAGAAACTATAAAACTATAAACGGACACATTAACCTTGCCTCAGGTAAGTGTCTAACAGACACTAGTCTGTAACTTCTCTCTGTCTTGACTTTAAGTTAGTTTTGTAATAGTGACAGAAATAAAAGTTCCCAAATCCAGAAGGTCACCATAGTCTATAATAGGGTTCAGCAAGTTTTTTCTGTAAAAGGCCAGGTAATAAATATTTTAAGCTTTGTTGTCCACATGGTCTCTGCTGCAACTACTCAACTCTGCCACAGAAGCACAAAATCAGCCAGAGACATGTAGTATAGTACAATCAGCTATAGACATATAGCTATAGTCCCCAGATCTATTTAAACAAATGGACACAGTTATGTTCCAATAAAACTTTATTATTAAAAAATGCTAGCAGTCAATAATCTACCAACAGAGTCATAATTAAGTCTGATTTTGGTCAATTTTAACAATATTATGTATGTAATATTTTATCTTCATGTTTATAATAGAAACATAATCCTAATGACTTAGGAAATTAATTTTTAAAAAATTTTGGGAGGAAATAGTAAAATAAAATATAAGTAATGGTCGGGATGGAAAGACTGAACAACTGGTCACAGATATCACCATTTTTTAGAAGTTTTAAAAATTATGTAAGTTACAAAATGAAAGACAAAATCAATTAATAAATAAGTAACATGGGTCTGTGTTATCTCTGATGAAAAGAGAATTACTCCCTATGATAGAATAGGAAGTAATGAAAAACATCACTTACTCTTGAGAGTTAAAGGAAAATGAAGTTAAGCCAAGTAAAGAGCTGACAAAAGAACACTTCACCGAAATTCATAAGTGAGCAAAGGTTGTGAAGGGATTGAAAAAAACTGGCAAGGGTACTGGGAAAAGAAGACTCCCGAAACAGAATGAGTGACAGAATGAGTGAGGGGAAAGTGGTTTTAACAATACAAAAGGGAAATGACACTTCATCCCAAGTAAAGAGGTCTCTAAGCAAGGCAGACATAGTCTCATCAAACAGGAGCTGAAATGCCTATTTCCCCTGGCAAGGAAGGTTCAGAATGGCTTGAGGGTTCTGGAACCTCAAGATACCTTAATCCAGTGGTTCTCAAACTTCCTAATGTTGCAGCCCTTTATACAATTATCATAGGTCACGACCCACAGGTTGAGAACTGCTGCCTTAATCTATCAACAGTCTTCCACTTCTATTCTTAGGCTCTCCCTCTTTCCCAATCACTGGCCTTTCAAGAGATCTTACGATTTTTTTCAAGGAATTCACATAAGCTTCCTGGTGATGTTGCTGGTCCTAAATCACGATTTCTAAACTTGTCATTTTTTCTTTAGGTTTTCTAGCACAGTCAGAAGTAAACGGCCCATCCACACTCCTTATTCTCATCCATACTCCTCTTTCTCCCCAGAAAATCTTTCAAAATATCTAGTTGCTCTACCAAAGTTCTCCCTCCAATATGCACTTTTATCTTATGCACCACACGATAAACGTGTAAAAAGTTAAATATATAAAACAACACATAAAGGTTAACTGTTTACCAACGTGTGCCACAGACTACCAATGTTCTACTTTTTCATGATAATGAGATCATCACTACCTCCAAATCCAACCAGGTCAGATAACCAATCCAGAGAGTGTATACGATTTATAAAATCATTATACTATTTAGGGTTCTATTATAGGTAACAAACTTAAACCCTATGTAGCTAGTTGAAGCAGTTAACACATTGCTTTTCAATGTGAGAAATTGTCAAAAGGCTAGGAAAAAAAAAAAGGTCTGGATAGAACTTTTAAGAAACAATTTACAAAGTCATATTACAGAAATGAGCCATCAAAAAAACAAACAAACAAACAAAAAACGTTGAGCATCCCAAATCTGAAAATATAAAATCCAAAATCTGAAACTTCTTGAGTGCTGACATGACCATCAAAGGAAATGCTCACTGGAGCATTTTGGATTTCAGATATTCAATCAGTACATATAAATGCAAATACAGGCATATCTTAGAAATACTGCAAGTTCAGTTCCTACCACAATAAAGCAAATCACACAAATGTTTACATTAAATTGTAATCTATTAATTGTACAATAGCAGTATGTCTAAAAAACAATGTATATGCCTTAATTTTAAAATGACTTGTTGCTAAACAATGCTAATGATCATCTGAACGTTCAGTGAGTTGTAACCTTTTTACCAGTGGAGGGTCCTGCTTTGATGTTGAATGCTACTGACTGATCAGGATAGCTGTCAGAAATTCCTAAAATAAGACAATCCTCCGACAATTAACTCCTCCTTTCAAGAAAGATTCTACTGCAACCCGCAATACCGCATTTGACCCACAATAAAACAATTTTTTAAATTGAAGTCAATCTTCTCAAACCCTGCCACTGCTTTATCAAGTAAGTTTATGTATTATTAAAAAGCCTTTGTTTCCCATCCAAAAGAAGCAACTCCTCATGCATTCCAATTTTATGAGATTGCAGCAATTCAGTCACATCTTCAGGTCCCTCTTCTAATTATGGTTCTTTTATTATTTCCACCATTATTTGCAGTTACTCTCTCCACAAAGCTCTTAAATGCCTCGAAGTCTTCCAGATTGAGTTGGGATCAAGTTCTTTCAAACTTCTTTAATGTTAATGTTTTGACCTCCTTTTTTTTTTTTTGAGACAGAGCCTCAAGCTGTCACCCTGGATGAAGTGCTGTGGAAACACAGCTCACAGCAACCTCCAATTCCTGGGCTCAAGCGAGTCTCTTGCCTCTGCCTCCCAAGTAGCTGGGAATACAGGTGCCCGCCACAATGCCCGGCCATTTTTTGGTTGCAGCCATCATTGTTGTTTTGGCAGTCCGGGCTGGATTCGAACCCGCCAGCTCAGGTGTACGTGGCTGGCGCCTTAGCCTGTTGAGCCACAGGTGCTGAGCCATGTTTTGACCTCCTTAATCATGTATGTTTGTAAAGGCATCTAGAATGGTGAATCCTTTCCAGGAAACTTTTAATTTACTTTGCCCAGATCCACTGGAGGAATCACTATCTATGTACGGCAGTGACAGCCTTACCAAATGTACTTCTTTAAGACTCAAAAGTTGAAATTACTCAATAATGCATGAGTTGTAGAATGGATGGTATGTTAGTAGGCATGACGACATCCCTCTCTTTGTACACCTCCATCAGAGCCCTGAGGTAAGGAGGTACGTAATCAATGAGCAATAATATTCTGAAAGAACTTTTTTTCTGAGTAGAATATAGGGACAGCAGGATGAAAATATTCAGTAAATCTTGCTGTAAACAAATGTGCTATCATCCAGGTTTTGCTGCTCCATTTACAGAGTATAGGCAGAGTAGCTTTAGCATAATTCTTAAGGGCCCTAGAATTTTCAGAATGGTACGTGAGTACTGGCTTTAACTTGAAATGACCAGCTGCATCAGCCCCTAATAAGAGAGTCTATCCATTCTTTGAAGCCAGGCACTGACTCCTCTCTAGTTATGAAAGCCTTAAATCTTCCTCCAATAGAAGGCTGCTTCATCTACAGTGAAAATTAGCATAGCCACCTTAATCAAGGATCTTAGCTATATCTTCTGGATAACTCGCTCAGCTTCTACATCAGTACTGTACTACATCAGTACAGCTTTTCCTTGTACTTTTATGTTATAAAGACAGCTTCTTCCCTCAAACCTTATGAATCAACCTCTGTTAACTCTATAAACTTTTCTTCCGCAGCTTCCTTTCTTTCTTAGCCTTTATAGTTGAAGAGAGTTAGGGCCTTGCTCTGGGTTAGGTTTTAGTTTAAGAGAATGTTGTGATTGATCTATCGAGACCACTAAAACTTTCCCCGTATCAACAATGGGGTTTTGTTGGGCTGTTTTGCTTCTCATTCACGTGTTCACTGGAATAACATTTTTAATGCCCTTCAAGAACTTTTCCTTCGCATTCATATCTTGGCTAAATGTTTGGTGCAAGAGGTCTATCTTTCAACCTATCTTGGTTTTCCATACACCTTCCTTACTAAGCTTAATCATTTCTAACTTTTGATTCAAAGTGAGAGATATACAACTCTTCCTTTCGCTTGAACACTTAAAGGCCATTGTAGGGTTACTAACCGGCCTAGTTTCAACACTATTGTGCCTCAGGAACCAGGGAGGTCTGAGGAGAGGGAGAAAGGCAGGGAATGTGTAGTCATTGGAGCATTCAGAATACAATCAATATCTATTGACCTCATTTTATATGGGTGCTGCTCATGGTACCCCCAAGAAAATTATTTGTTCACTTACTAATTTACTTATTTATTTTCGAGACGGAGTCTTACTCTTTCTCCTAGATCATCGTAGCTCACTGAAATCTTAAATCCTGAGCTCAGGCACTCCTCCTGCTGTAGTCTCCCAAGTAGCTGAGACTATAGACACACCACCGTGCTCTGCTAATTTTTCTACATATTTCATAGCAAGACACTGTCCACCAATAAATAAATACATCGCCAAGCATTACAGACAAGGGACCCTGAGTCACCAAAAAGAAAACAGTTCCTGGCTTGGTGCCTGTAGCTCAGCGGTTAGAGCGCCAGGCACATACACTAGAGCTGGCAGGTTCTAATCCAGCCCGGGGCTGCCAAACAACAATGAACATTACAACCAAAAAATAGCTAGGTGTTGTGGCAGACACCTGTAGTCCCAGCTACTAGGGAGGCTGAGGCAAGACAATTGCTTAAGCCCAAGAGTTAGAAGTTACTGTGAGATGTGACGCCACAGCACTCTACCCAGGGCGACCTACTGAGACTCTGGGAAAGAAAAGGAAAGGAAAAAGGAAAGGGAAAGGGAAAAGAAAAGGGAAGAAGAGGAAAAGGAAAGGAAGAAAGAAAGGAAAAGAACAGAAAAGAAAGAAAGAGTGAGAGAGAGAAAGAAAGAAAAGTACTAAAGAAAAAGAAAAGAAAGAAAGAAAGCAGTTCCTATAAGTCCATTTTAAAACCCTGATAATCTGAAAAATTTCTATTAGGTAAAGCCACTGAGATGTGAGAGTTATTTGTAACTACAGCATAGTGAAGATATTAATAATAAAGAATCCTATTAAAAAATTTCCTTACTCTGGTGAATAGTTAAGGGCTAACTTTGCTATAAGAATGAAAACATTTTAGATGTATAGGACATATTATAAATATAAATATATTTATTTATATATTATCTTATATATAAATAAATAAATACATAAGAATAAACGAAACTCTTGATAATAAGAATATTCAACTTACAGTGTGAGCACATTTCCAAAGGATAACTTGCCTCATTTCCCTGGGAAGGAGAAAAAAAAAAAGTCACAAAATAAGCACAAATTTCTTTAAAATATTAAACTTAACATTTTAAGACACAAAACACAGGGAAATAAGCCATAAACTAATTTGTCTAGATCTATAAATTATATTCACATTTTTTTAAAAACTGCTGAGAAAAGTTTTACAATGATAGAAAGAACTCTTCAATCAAACTGGCCTGACTTGTGGCTCTGCTACTCAGGACTTATGTAGACATTTAATTAAAACCTATTTTAAATATATTTTTTTTTTTTTTGAGATAGAGCCTCGAGCTATCACCCTGGATAGAGTATCGTGCCATCACAGCTCACAGCAACCTCCAATTCCTGGGCTCAAGCGAGTCTCTTGCCTCTGCCTCCCAAACAGCTGGGACTACAGGCACCCGCCACAACGCCCGGCCATTTTTTTTTTTTTTTGGTTGCAGCCGTCATTGTTGTTTGGTGGGCCCGGGCTGGATTCGAACCCGCCAGCTCAGGTGTACATGCTGGCGCCTTAGCCCACTGAGCCACAGGCGCCGAGCCTATTTTAAATATATTTTTTCACTATTACCCTAAACATGTAACATGTCAAATTTTAACACAAGGGAGACTGTTAATGTTCTAATTTATTTTGCTGGTGAATTCATTTTGGGGTAGAACTCAGAAAAAAAGTTTCCCTTGCCACCTTTATTTAACTAAAGAGTTTCCTGAGACTGCAAAGTGAGCTGTTAAAAAAAGAAAAAAAATGAAAACCTATTAACATTTGTACCTGCATTGAAACAAAATTTCCTATATGCTGTGCAACCGAAACAAGAAAAATACTAATGGGAAGGTGAGCCCAGTATAAGACAGCCAGTCACTTCAAACCCACTTCACATTTTGTTTTTCATGGAAAGTCTTATGTCATGAATAGACCCTACAGTCCACTTTCTATACTTGTATTCTGTGTAAAGTGTATTTAAGGAAAAAAGGTTTTCTATTAGATAGAAAAATTTCAGGTCTAGGCCAATGCCTACATTTGATAACTCTCATGGATGAGCCCAGAGGGGTCAGTTATCTGGTGAAGAGCACTGGAATCAGAAGTAGTTCTAATTCTAAAATAGTAAAAATTACAAGTGTAACAGACTCACGGAGATAGAATCACTAATATAGTTAAAAGGGTCTACAATATTTAAAAGTAATATAAATTAAGTTTCTAAAGTTCAGTGGTAAATTGAGAACCAAGCATTATATATTCCATTAATCTACTCTTGGTTCTGCCTAGCAACGAAATAGTAATTGTAAGTGTACAATTAACATTAGACTATTCAAGTATATTTATATGTATCCAAATAAGTTATTGAAAATGCCATGAAAAAATTTAGTATAGATGGTTAGCTTTTAAATTCCTAAAAGTATATCTAATACAGTATAAACTTAAAGTCTAAGAAAAGTTTAACTCATTCTTAATTCTTGACAGGTTAACAATAGCTAATCTTTTCATTGTAAGTTAAAGATAGATAATTGCAATTTTCCAAAATGGACTGACATTAGATCACTCTAAATATCAAATATATATTAAAGTAAAAACAAAAGAAAAGCAAACATTAATAAAGTTTGACATTACTAAATGAGTTTCTGTTTATTTTGATATTACTTAACTGATATTAGTATTATCATGACTTCTAGCTTTATCATCTCACATATTCAATTTTTTAAATTTTCCTTTTATTATTACGTTTTCTTCTTATTCCACTCTAATGTTTCTCGTAAGGCTGTCAACAGAATATTGGTATTTTATTTACTAAACTTTTCATTTTGAGTTTTTTTTTTAATGAGGATTGTTTCGATTGTTACTGTTTTCTAAGTAAAGGTAAAAGGGTTATGCCGTGGTTTTAGACAGGATTTTGAAATCAGGTCCTGGTTTCTCTAGCCCAGTGGCCTTTATAATGTTATCAATTCTTTATAAATGATACTATCCATCTCTATCTGTCTCATTCCCACCAAAAAGCATCCACAAGATTCAAGGTATCAGACAAAACAGGCCTCCTAAAGGCTCTTCCATCACTTCCTCTCTCTCCTAAACTTAAAACCTATATTTCCAAATGGTTATTATAACCCCTCCAATCCAAAACTGACAACCTCACATTCCTGTAAAATTCAATAGCTACTCACTGCCTTCAGATAAAAATTAACACTCTTTTAAAAGCCACATAAAGCCCTTTAATTAAAAGAACTCTTACCTCAGAAGTTCTTCTCCCAAGCAGCACTACCATCTCTACCCTGCACCCCCAACTATACTGTTTGAACTTTTACAGCAAGAATGTCTCCATAATTTGCCTTCCATAAAAAACAACAACAACAAAAAAGAAACAAGGACCAGGCACAGTAGCTCATACCTGTGATCATAGTACTCTGGGAGGCCAACACGGGTGGATTGCCTAAACTCAGTAGTTCCAAAACAGACTGAGCAAGAGCGAGACCCCATCTCTCTAAAAACAGCCAGGCATTGGTGGCTGGCCTCTAGTCCTAGCTAGTTGGGAGGCTGAGGCAAGAGGATCAATCACTCAATCCTAAGAATTTGAGTTTGCTGTGAGCAATCAAGGGTGACAAAGTGAGACTATCTCAAAAAAAAAAAAAAAAAAAGAAAGAAAGAAATAAAAGGAAAAAAAGAAGAAACCAAAGTAAAACGTAACAATATAATTTTGTTAAGTCAATATAATTTTGCCCCACATTCAATCTTCATCATGTTTTGTCATTAGTAAAAATAGACCTTTTGGAGCTTCCCTCTTATCCCCCACACCCCTGCCCCTTAAGCTACTACATGGGAATATTAAATTTATCAGGAATTATTTCATTCAAATTTGGCCTGTGGGCCATAGTTTGTTGATCTATGAACCTAAGGCACAATTATATTTAAGCAAAAAATACATATCACTTTGTAAATTATTACATCAAACTTAACTAGAAAAAAACAGCACGTATGACAGTTAGTTCTATAATGAATTTCTAACTGATAGCTCCAGTTCAGGGTTTAAAATATTGAAATAATGATAAATACTATGAAAGACACATCCAATAATGCATTGGCTTTAACAACTAAGAGAAAACTAAACAAAACTATATAATCATAAATAAGAAAAAAATTCTAAAGCTAATAAACATGTTTAAACTTAAATAACAAAGCCTGCAAAGTTCAAACACTATACCATATGATCAAGTAACTCACAAATCACTTGATAATAAGATCCTTAAATAAATCCACTTGCCTGAAGTTCAACAGGCTGTTCTTCTACTACACTGGTTTTAAAACTCAGTAATATCTGCCTATGAAGGAGAAATGCTGTATGTATTGCTCTATTGGTATAAAAAACTAGTAAATCAGAAGAAGCTGAAGTGTTCCAGAAGAAACTTGATGAGACCACGAAATTGCTCAGGGAGCTCCAGGAAGCCCAGAATGAGCGTTTGAGCACCAGACCCCCTCCCAATATGATCTGTCTCTTGGGTCCCTCTTACAGAGAAATGCATCTCGCTGAACAAGTGACCAATAATCTTGAAGAATTTGCACAGCAAGTAACTCCAGGTGACATCATAAGCATGTATGGAGTTCGGAAAGCAATGGGGATTTCCATTCCTTTCCTCGTGGTAGAAAACAACTTTGTAGATTTGACAGAAGATTCTGAAGAACCTAAAAAGGCTGATATTCCTGAGGGCGGCCCTGATGGGATTTGAAGCCAGCTGGTACTTAATTATATATTATGTACATATTTTTTTCATTCTTGGAAATGCTTTTCAGAAGATATTAAATATTTGTAAATTGTGTTTTTAATCAAACTTTGGAACAGTCAATTTTAGTGTTCCAGAGATTAGACTTAGATAATAAAGCTGAACCTGAGACTCTGGGGAAAAAAAAAAAAAAACTAGTAAATCAGAAAAATTATATAAAACAACCATTTTTCAGACATGATCTATGATTGCCTACATAAGGAAACAAAAGAGGTAAACCAAGGATTTTCCCAGCTTACTGCCTAGAGAAAATTTCCAGGTCACAGCACAGAAAGAGAGCACAGAAACAGAACTCCATAATGTTGTTGGATGGAAAAGTCAAAGTTACATGGAGTTCACGAGGCCAAAGAATTTAGATGCATAGGGAAGAGTATCTTAAGAGATCCATTTGGAGATCTGCAGAAAAGTTCCCTTTAGTCTTTGTGTAAGTTTTAGAAGAAACTCCCCAAAGCTAGGGAAAGATAGCAGGATAAATAACTTTTTTGAGTTTGTGTAAGTTCATTATCCCTTGAGCCAGAAGAAAGAAAACTTTTAGTATACAGGCAATTGGAGAGAACACTCAGAATGGCCATCACAGCCCTTAATTAAAAGCTGCTCTGGATCTGCTTAAGAAAGATTGAAAAGTTAGCCTCATAAAGATCAAATTGATATCAAGTAATTTAAGTGTACAACAAAAATCCCAACACTCTTTACAGGAATAAAACAAAATCCAGCACAATAACATAACATTCAGAACATATGCCATCCAATAAAAAACACTTCAGGATGCTTCAACACAGATGAACCTCAAAAACATCATGCTAAGTAAGTAAAAGAAGCCACAGTGTATGACTCCATTTATATGAAATATTCTGGTAAGGTAAATCCACAGATATACAATGCAAATTGGTGTACTACAAACAGGAATAGAGAAGGAAAAAGAATGCAAACTGGTAGTTGCCAGGTGGTAGTAAACACATGCTTCATGGCTAGGGGTTTCCTTTTGTGATGATAAGTATTTTGGAACCATATAGAGATGGTAGCTACACAACATAAATGTATTAAATGCCATTAAACTATTTACTTTAAGATGAATAATTTTGCTATGTGAATTTCACCTCAATAAAACCTTTAACATATATGTCATTTGAAGAAATAAGGGCCAAAAATCTTCCAAATTTTATAAAAACTTTAAATTCAAAAATCCGAGCTCAACAAACCCCATGCAGAAGAAAAATGAATAAACCCACACCAAGGCACATACTCAAAATTGCTAATGATCTGTGATACAAAATAACCTAAATATAATCAAAGGGAAAAAAGACATACTATATACACATGACAAAATGCCTATAGATTTCTTGACAGAAATACGAGGACCAAAAACAATAAAGCTGTCAGAAGCGTTTTTTAAAACAAAGTCAGTTTTTATACCCAGCAAAAATATCTGTCGAATATTAAGGCAAAATGCTTTTATAGGTAACCAAAATGGAAAAAATTAGGCTCTAACATATGTTCACTACAAAAAACTGTCAAAGAAATTCTTTAGGCAGAAATAAAATGGTACCAGATGGAAAGCTGGATCTAGACCAAGGAACGAAGAACACCAGAAATGGAAAGTATGGTAAGTAAGTAAAAAGGACCATTTTTCCTCATTTTAAAATGTCTTTAAAATATAATTGATTATATAAAACAAACACAACAGATTAAGGGGTATACAAAGTTTAGAAATAAAATGCACGACAACTGCAGCACAAAGGGTGAGAGGAAAAAAATATACTATTGTCAGGATCTTACATTATACGGCAAACATTTATCATTATGTGAAAGCAGAATATGGTACAGTAAAGATGCATATTGTAACCCCTAGAGAACTATTTTCCCAAAAAGGGGGACAAAATAAAATACTATTACTGTGATGGTTAATTTTGTGTCAATGTGACTGGGCCAAGGGATGCTTAGATATCCAGTTACACATTATTTTGGGATGTGTTTAGATATTAGCTTTTGAACTAAAGAACTCAATAAAGCAACCAATCTGTTGAGCACCTGAATAGAAGAAAAAGGCAAAAATTAGGCTGCAACATGTTCACTAGTGGAGTTCAGTTAGCTCACTATCTGATTAAATTAAATCAAATTTACTTTAATTCTTCCCAAGCCTTCAGACTCATACTGGAATTCATACCAACCCTTTAAGCTCTCAGGCCTTTCCACTCTCCTAGATCTCCAGTTTATAGACAACATATAGTCGGACTTTTCAACCTCCATAATCATGTGAAGCAATACCATATAACAAATTTCTTTCTGTATACATATATATCTCCTATTGTTTCTGTTTCTATAGAGAATATTGACTAATAATATTAAAGAATACTCAATCCAGGCTGAGAGTGGCAAAATTCTTTTACAGGTAACCAAAAACGGAAAATTCCAGCTCACACCTCTAATCCCAGCACCATGGATGGCTGAGATGGGCAAGTCACTTGAGGCCAGGAGTTCTTGACCAGCCTGAGCAAGAGTGAGACCTGTCTCTTCCAAAAAATATAAAAATTAGCTCAGTATGGTGGTGTACATATGTAGTCCCAGTTACTCAAGAGGTTGAGGCAAAAGAGTCACTTATACCCAGGAGTGTGAGGCTACAATGAGTGACGATGATGCCACTGCACTACAGCTTGGGCAAGAGACAAAGACCCTGTCTGTAAAAAAAAAAACAAAAAAACACTTCAATCCAAAGGAGACATACAAACAGATGAAACAAAAAGAAAATGAGAATAAATAAATAGCAAGATGGCAGATTTAAATGTAAACATTTTGAGAATTACACTAATTAAATATAAGTAGTCTAATAATTTTAACTAAAAAGATGCAACTATACGCTAACTACAAAACAATCTTCTTTAAAAAAATAGGTTAAAACTAAAAAGATAGAAAATGACATACCATACAAGAATCAAAGACACAGCATAGCAAGTAACTAGGAACCTTAGAAAAAGCAGAATTCAGAAAATGAAATTTTTTTTTTTTTTTGAGACAGAGCCTCAAGCTGTCACCCTGGGTAGAGTGCTGTGACATCACAGCTCACAGCAACCTCCAATTCCTGGGCTCAAGCGAGTCTCCTGCCTCTGCCTCCCAAGTAGCTGGGACCACAGGCGCCCATTACAACGCCCGGCCATTTTTTTTTTTTTTGGTTGCAGCCGTCAATGTTGTTGGCAGGCCCTGGCTGGATTCGAACCCGCCAGCTCAGGTGTACGTGGCTGGCGCCTTAGCCTGTTGAGCTACAGGCGCCGAGCCAGAAAATGAAATATTAACCAGAGTTTAAATGTTGAATAAGTCAATCCATCAGAAAGATGAAATTCCAAAAAGATGCCACTTCTACACAAATTCTTTCACAAAGTAGAAGGGGAAGGATTCATTCTGAATTTATTTTATGAAGGCAGTATTACCTTAATGCCAAAATCAGACAATGACACTGCAAAAAAGAAAAGTACAGTTTGGTATTTCCTCATGACCACAAATGCAAAAATCCTGAACAATATTTTGGCAAATGAAATCCAGAAAAATTTTAAAGAAATTAAAAATCATAGCCAGGCAAGTTGGCTCACATATATAATTCTAGCACTTTGGACACCTGAGGCAAGAGGATCTCTTCAGCCCAGGAGCTGGAGACCAGCCTAAGCAACATACTGAAACCCTCCTTCTAAAAAACGTTTTTTTTAATTAGCTGGGCATGGTGGCATTCACCTGTAATCCCAGCTGCTTGGTCAGGAGTTTGAGGCAAGAGATGACTTGAGCCTACAGCTGTGATTCTCAACCTGTGGGTTGCAATCCACAGGAATTGTATTAAAGGATTGTGGCACTGGGAAGGTTGACAACCACAGGCCTAGGAGTTGGAGCGTACATTAAGCTATGATGACCTCATAGCACTCTAGTCTGGGTGACAGAAGAAGACATCATCTCTAAAAACATGGAAATCACAGTAATCATCTCAACAAATTCATTAAAGACATGTAACAAATTTCAACACTTATTCACAATAAAACAAGAACAACTCTGTAAACTAAGAATCTTTCTCCATTTATAAGGGGTATCTACAAAAATTCTTCCCCAAAAGTGTCAACATCATTCACAATATGGTGAAAGACTTTATTTTTTCTCCTTAAGATCAAGAACAATACAGTACAATAAGGCAAGACAAAATGAAAGGAATACAAATTTAAAAGGAATGCAGATGACATGCTTTTGTATATACATAAGTCCTAAGGAAACTATAAATAAGCTAGAAGAATAAACTGAATAAGGTGACAGGATAAAAGGTCAATATACAAGAATCAAATGTATGTCCATATTCTGGAAACAATATGAAATTAGGACATTTCCATTTATAAAATCATCAAAAATGCAAAATGCTTAGGAATAAAAAGTGAATAAAATGTATAGTGATTATACAATGAAGATGATAAAACATAGCTGAGGAAAACTAAAGATAATCTAAAACAGCCAGCCATATCTTGCTCTTATAGATCAGAAGACTTGATGTTAAGGTGGCAGTTCTTCACGTGCTGATAGAACACAATTGCAACCAAAATCCCAGCAGAATATTTTATAGAAATCAATAATTTTTAAATTTATATAGAAATGAAAGAGTGATATTGTTGAGAACAGATAAAGATCAACAGAACAAAGTAAACACATACACACAATTGTTGATAAAGGTTTCTAGGTAACTCAATGTGGAAAAAATAATCTTTGCAACAAAGAACAATTGATTCTAGAACAATTGAATACACAATTAAAAACAGAAGCATCTTTAATAGACACTTTGCAACAAGATACGTTAACAGTAAACGCACGAAAAAGTTTAACATCAATAACCCTAAGAGAAATGTAACCACAATGAGACGTTGCTTTACAAGCAACTAGTGTAAGAAGTGTGGCTACAATTTAAAAACTCACACACTAAGCCTTACTGAAGATATACAACAAATCATAGGTGCTGAAAGAAATTCTTAGCCCTTCAAAATTACAAATCCCTTGTATACATACATTTTCTTCTAGTTATTTGATGAAACAACTAATCTAGGTATAGCCGCAAAAGAATTTTGCACATGCAATTAAGTGCAAAGGTACAAATCGAGGACCTTTGCATAAAATTATCCATGTAGTACTAATTGTAAGAGCCCTTAAGTGCAGGTTTCTCCATATGGTCTAAGTAAAAAAGGGAAAATTGGAGATTCAACGCATGAGAGAAATTCAACACAGGGGAAGAGGGGCTACATGGTACCAAAGGCAGGCAGCCTTCAGGAGTTGAGTGTGACTACCAGTTAACATACAGCCAGCTCAGAGGTCTCAATCCTACATCATTATTAAGC
Source organism: Arctocebus calabarensis (assembly GCA_963573935.1). Lineage (NCBI taxonomy): Eukaryota > Metazoa > Chordata > Mammalia > Primates > Lorisidae > Arctocebus > Arctocebus calabarensis. The sequence continues at coordinate 13,331 of CAUYON010077442.1, read as the reverse complement.
AGGTGAATTCTTTGAAAAACCTCAAACAACTTAGTAGCAGATTCTTCTCCACAATCTCCAAAGGAGAACTCAGTCTCGGTGACACCTTGATTTCAGCCTTGTGATGATGGCTTTGAGAATGCAATCATGTTATGTATGATCTATAGACTATGAAATAAGAAACAGGCACTGTTTTAAAGCCACTGTGTTTATGGTAATCTGTCACGCAGCAATAGAAATGACTATCCAGACATACAGTAAATGTGGCCAAAAGAAACTTTTGGGACGCCCTGTATAGTAATTTGAAGTTCAAGGGTTGCCAAGGGTATAGAGTGAATGCAAAGGAGTGCCAGGTAACAATGCAAGGAGATAGATATGTTGGTTGTGATAGGGCTTAAAAACCTATGAATCTTGGTTGTGATAGGGCTTAAAAAACTACGAATTTGTCAAGGCACACTAACTGTATACTTAAAACTGGTTAGTTTTATTTTATGGAAGTTATGCCTCTAAAAAGTTTATTTTTAAAACTCAATGTATTAAGCACTTTAGTTCTAAGTATGAAATTGCTTCATAACAACTGCTGCATTGTTCCTAAAAAGCAATCTCATCACTTTCTTTAAAATAATAAATTTAGTTTCATAACTGTCATGCTATTAAAAATGCAAAAACATGGATTTTTATGAGCTATATATGCATTTCTAGATAATATGTTGAAAGTACGTATTTTCCAGATTAATCCTATAGAATCATGAAAAACCAAAAATAATTTATAGTTATAATAATCTTCACATTTATAATTCATCCCTTAGTTCTCTTGTCTGATTTTTTTTTTTTTTTTTTGCAGTTTTTGGCTGGGGCTGGGTTTGAACCTGCCACCTCCAGCATATGGGACCAGCACCCTATTCCTTTGAGCCACAGGTGCTGCCCCTCTTGTCTGATTTTAAACCAACGTGAAGCCAGTAACTATCTCATTACCTTTTGATATCCCTCACCAGATTTAACATTGTCCCAAATTTACTTTAATGAAGATTTTATAGGCACATGGCAAAAATCTGGCCCCTAGTGCAAGTCGCATTTTAAACATCAATATATTAAAGTATACAGTTAGCTCAGGGCATTAGAAGACTCAAATTCTTAAAAGTCCAGTTATTATTGAACTTTAGATTTTCACTTTCCTCAGTGCTTACCTTTCATAATCAGTAACTTCTAATACTGAAGTAATATTCATATTCCACAAGAACAGCGTATAACCAAATAAGGTAACATTGTCACCTCTTAAGTCTACCAAATAAACGTCTAAATATTCTGACAGCATATCCTTTGCAAATATTTTAAACTTCACAGAACACATCTATAAAGTTTACTTTTATTCTCTCAAACCTTGTAACTTAAAAATCAAAGTAACCAAAAACCATAACCATAAAAGAGATCCAAAAGGTTTTTTTTTGCCAGAAAGTTTCTTTAATTTTCCTGACTCCTACTAATTTTATCCCAAATTGACAATTGTGATGTGTCATTTCCCTCATACTGTTTTCAACAACTGTCTTTAGTTTTTATAAGTTTCACTTTGAGATATCTTTGTCTGGATTTCTATGTGTTTATCCAGATGAATGCTCCCTCAGCATCTTAAATCTGTATGTTTAGTTCTTTTGCCCAATTTGGGTAATTTTCAGCCAGTATTTCTAAGTATTAATATTTTTTTCAACCCTGCCCTCTTTCCTCCTCCTCTTTTGTGAATCCAACAACACAAACATCAATTCCTTTTTATAGTCCCCCAGTCTCCAAGGCTCTGTACAATATTTTTTTCCTATTATCTTTGGGTTTGTTGTTTGTTTGTTTGAAGACAGAACTTTATTCTCTCACCTAGTTTAGAATGCCATGGCCTCAGCCTAGTTCACAGCAACTTCATACTGCTGGAGCCCAAAAAAATCCTCCTGCCTCAGCCTCCCAAGTATCTGGGACTACAGTACAAGCACCAACCACAACGCCTGACTGATTTTCTATTTTTAGCAAAGACTGGTTTCTCGCTTTGCTCAGGCTGGTCTCAAACTCCTGACCTAAGGCAATCCTTCCACCCTAGCCTCCCAGAATGCCAGGATTATAGGCATAAGCCACTGTGCCCAACCTTTTCCTATCTATTTTCTGTTTTTCAGACGGGTAATTTCTTCTGTTAGTTGACTGATTTTTTTGCCGTCACATCTATTCTGCTACTGAGCCCACTCACTGGGCTATTTATTATTATATTTTTCAGTTCGAAAATTACCATTTGGTTGTTCTTTATATCTTCTATTTCTTTGCTGAGGTTTTCTATTATTTTTCTTGTTTAATTGACACAAGCTCATGTTTTTAAGAAAATGTGTGCCAAATCCTCAAGTCTGAATAAGAGATTTTGTCAATTGCTTTCTCAAGTTTTGGTATTTCATTAAAAAACGCAACTACTGCTTGGCGCCTGTGGCTCAACGGGCTAAGGCGCCAGCACGTACACCTGAGCTGGTGGGTTTGAATCCAGCCTGGGCCCGCCAAACAACAATGACAGCTGCAACCAAAAAATGGCCGGGCGCCTGTAGTCCCAGCTACTTGGGAGGTGGAGGCAGGAGACTCGCTTGAGCCCAGGAATTGGAGGTTGCTGTGAGCTGTAATGCCATTGCATTGTACCCAGGGTGACAGCTTGAGGCTCTGTCTCAAAAAAAAAAAAAAGCAGCTAGTTCAGTTTTTTTAAAAAAAAATCACAAAATTGCTTATTCTTCCTCAAAATGATTAACAACTTCATATGTAAAAGTGCTGTTTTACACACTAATCATTTCATCACACAGAATATTAAAAATACATGTACTTAACGGCTGACAGTTAATAAAACACTGCTTTATCAAAAATATTCTTAAACGAAATTGGTATGTTTTAAAACTAAAAATACATGGAAATGAAGAATACAATGACTTACAGTACAGTATGGCCATGTTGTTTTGACTTATGCTAAGGTACTAGTGGTTTTAGCAATATGAATGTAAATACATATGAATTAGATAAATGTTTTAGTATTTTTGTGAAAACAGTTTTGACTTCATGGACTCACTGGAAAGGGTCTTGGGAATCCCCAACGTTGACGCTTTGAAAACCGCCAATCAAAATCTTAAGATCTCATTTAGGTTTTAGCATTAGAGAATATAAACATTTAAAGAATTTAAAGACAAATTCATGAAAGAAAAAGAAAACAATCCATGCAGCAATGGAACCAGTAGACAATGGATCTACTTTACTTGTCCTAATATTCTATTATTATAGTTCTATCATAATATCCCATTATTTCCTATAATACATAAAGACGTCCTGATAGAGTTCTTTGTAGCAAAATTTTTTCTGAAAAGCACAAAAAAATCCTGGATCATGCATTGTATTCAACTGTCATGTCTCTCTGTAGTGTACTTTAAATTGTTAATAGAAAAAAAATAAAAATAAATTGTTAATAAGCCTTCTGTCCACTTATGTCTTTCTTGACAGGCATTTTTGAAGGGTACTGCCAGTTATTTTATAGACTGTCCCTCAACAGGTCTTCCCAATGCTTCTTCATGATTAGATACAGATTATGTACTTTGAAGAATACCACAGAGGTGGTAATGTATTTTTCCTAGCGATTAAAAGGTAGACAATGTTTTGTTTTGTTTTGAGAGACAGAGTCTCGCTTTATCGCCCTCGTGGCGTCACACAGCTCACAGCAACCTCCGGCTCCTGGGCTTAGGCGATTCTCTTGCCTCAGCCTCACCAGTAGCTGGGACTACTGGCGTTTGCCACAACGCCCGGCTATTTTCCTGTTTTGCAGTTCGGCCGAGGCCGGGTTTGAACCCACCACCTTTGGTATATGGGGCCGGCGCCCTACTCACTGAGCCACAGGCACTGCCCAAAAGGTAGACAATATTGATTTTTTTCATTACTGGCAATGTTAACTTTGATCACTTAGTTAAGATGCTTTACCAGGTTTCTCCATTGTAAAGTTACACCTTCCCTTTTGTATTTAATAAGTATTTTGAGAAAATAGTTTTAGACTATGTAAATATCCAAGTACTCCTCAACTTTACACACTCATTTTAATACCAACTAATAATTTTTTCTTAAGTCAATTATATGATGACTGCTGTGGTAGCCAGCCTTTAAGATGAACACCACCTGCTGGTGTTCACAGCCTTGCGTAATCCTCTCCCTCTTGTAAACCCCCCCCCCTTGTGTAATCTGCTTTTAAAACCAACCGGATATGACAACATTAAGGGGGATATCATTTCTGGGATTATGTTACAAATGATAGTGGTTTCTATTTTGCTAATAGTGTCTATTGCTTTCTCAGTTTGAACACTTTGATGAAGCTCACATGCCAAGGAACTAGAGGTGGCCTCCAGCTCAAGGCCCATTGAAGAACTGAATGCTGCCAATCAATGAGTGAGTGTAAAAGTGGATCTTTCCCAATCAAACCTTCAGATGAGACCAAAGACCCTGATCCAATCCTTCGCTTTTCACGTTCTGAGAAACCATCAAGCAGAGGATGCCCACGTACACTATTAATAAATGGATGTGTCTGAAGTAATTCGTTATCGAGAAACAGGTAATTGATAGAATGGCTGTTTGTTCATTTTCTAATTTCACTATTCTTTCAAACTTTATTATTTGACTTTCTTCTGTAAGGTTTTCCTTTCTTCTCCATTTTTGTGGGTTTGTGGGATTTATGTCAATGGGTTATTGTCATTACCTAATTTGATGTTTAAATTATGCTACATTTGGTCAGTGGTAGTCCTGCCTCTTCAGGCTGGTTCCTGTATCCTTCTGACATGTCCATATCATTCTCTGAGTACTTCCTTACCTTCTGGCACAAGATGTTCTAGGCACACATTGTACTTTCCCTGCCCCAGTCCTGAAATCAGCTATTTCCCCAAGGAACTCTAGAACTCCTTTTAGGGGAAAATAGTTAATGGTATCCCTTGATAAAGAGAAGTCCTTAACTTTAATCTAATTTATTTATCTCTTATGTTACACTATGATTAATTCATAACACATGATTATCCTTTTATTGAACTGTATCTGTTTATACTGCTGTATTAATAATCTGAAGTATTTTTTTCTACATGTGAAGAGGGTAAGAGACTGCTAATAATACCCTTTCATGGAATCATTAGTGCAGAGGAGGAAATGACCATATGCAATGCAATGCAGCAGGCACCCAGCATTTAGCCAAATTCTCAAAAGCCCAAGTATTATACCTAAAAAGGTAAGAATGGTATTTCACAAAGTGCTCAGTACACTGTAAGCAATTAATTTTTAAGAATATCTGACTTCCAAAGATCTAAGATATTTCTCAAGTGGCAAAATACATACTACAAAAGCATTATCAAAGCAGGAATTATTTTAAGCCTAAATTTACAAAAAGAAAAAACCTATTGGCTTTTCTCCTGATTTCATTTTAATAGTGAAATTGCTTTTCTCCAAATTAAGAGAATTCTTAAAGTCTTAAAATCCCTCAGATATACTAATTTACATTTCAATGACTAGTTCAAACTAAACACAAATATGGCTACTTTGTCAAGTTTCAAGTTTTTAAAAGACTTTGAAGGTAGAAAGTAATTGATCTTGAAAGTAATCCTTAAAAGTTACTCCATGAATATAAATATGGATGGAAAAAAGGAAACATCATTTATTTGGGGGAAAAAAGTCAAATTTCATGTGTTAGGTACTCTCTTAGAGACTTCACATATACTATCTCATTTATCCTCCAAAGAATGTGGGTAAAGAGAGGTTTCAAGAAAGTTAAGAATGGGTACTTGTAGCTCAACAGCTAGGACACCAGCTACATAAACTGGGGCTGGCGGGTTGGAACTCAGCCCGGGTCTGTAAAACAAATGACAATTATAACAACAACAACAAAACAAAAAGCCAGGCATTTTGGAGGGCACCTGTAGTCCCAACTACTTGGGAGGCGGAGGCAAGAGAATCACTTATGCCCAAGAGTTTGAGGTTGCTGTGAGCAGTGAGACTACAGCACTCTATCAAGGGCAACACAGTGAGACTCTGTCTTAAAAGAAAAAAAAAAAAAAGAAAGAAAGAAAGAAACTTAAGTGGATTACACAGCCACTGATGACAAAGACCAAATTTAGATTTAAGCTAATGTAATTCCCATAGTATTCTTACCAATATATCATAAAACCAGAGCCTTTCTGTTTTATACAAGAAAAGCAGTTAAGTTATTGAAAGGAAGGCTGTGCTAAAGTAACAGAAAAGTTATCAGTAACAGAAAAATTATCTAACTCAATTTCTGTTAATGTCTAAGATCAACTATATGAAGCGGAATTTTGGTTATGGTAAACTAGGCAGAGAAAATAGTTTGGTGATGTCTCTGACAACATAAGGGCATAGCTGTGACCGTATAACATCAGAAGCCAAACATAGTTTTCACTATTTATAATTCCATCCATAATTTGTGAACTTTGTTCAGAGTATCAAAGTATTAAGGAGGCTGTTTTTACTATCATAAGCTCTAGCCTCTGGTGATGGAAGGTAAGCTATGGCCAGGTTATAAGTGTTTGGTCTTCTTCTGGTATGCAAGAGCCACTGAGAATACATTGAGACCTAAGGAAAAAACCTTCTATGAGATATGTAAGAAAGTTTTTCCTCCCTAATAAAAAGAGATACTTTAAGAAACACCTCTGCTCTTCTTCAGCCAGATATTGATGACTGAAATTGTGGTACCTCTCTCCAAACATGCAGAACTTGAAAATAAACAAGGTTTATGCCGTTGAGGAAACTGATCAACTGTGGAACCACTCCTTTTGGTCCTGGCTATCATCCTGTGAAGCAATACACTGCTACTGTTTAAGTCAGTTTTAGCGGGTTTTAGAATTGCAATCTACACTTACAAGCTGTTCTAGACTCTCCACAAGAAAAATCAGCTTAAATAAACAAAAGTAAATACTATATATAAATTTACTTTCCTTTAATTATGAAAACATTTACTTACCATTTACAAATGAAAGTAATACCTTAACACAAAACTCTCTACACTCAGATATACAGAAAGAATCTTGAATAAAAATAGTTCCCCAACTTTTAGAATCAAGAGCAGTTTCCTCTGATAGATTTCTCATTTTGCCTAACACAGTTGGGGCTTTCTAGGTATTTGCCTATATTTCTAAAGATCTCCCTGGCCTAAGAGGATAAATGTAACTTAATTCATTGCATCTCTGACTTACATGAGATACTAGACAGGGATTAGATTTACAAAGTTTGAAAAAAAAAAAAACTATCCCCTGCCCTTCCACAGTTTAGGAAGGGAGACAGTTTAGCACAATGACATATGGGATGTACAAAAGTGAAAGTTACTAACAATGGTCATTAACTGCCTCGGAGAGTTTGGGAAGTTTTCATAGAATATCACTAAACAAGGTCTTGATGTTTCCCAGAGAGAGAAAGGGGAAGGACATTGCAGATAGAAGATTGCTGATAGATTACAAATGAAGGCACCAAAAGTGAAAAAAGGATGAGGCAATCGAGAAACAGTTTGACTTGGTTACCAGAATAAGGATTGCAAGAAACAGGGGTCAGAGCATGAATGCCAAGCAAAGGAGTTTAAATTTTTAATTCTAGAGGATATAGCACAGACTTTCAAATGAAGGCACTGACATTAGATTTCACTTTCAGAAGAAAAACTGATGGCAATATAGAAGACAATACAGAAAGAAGAAACTGGAGGCAAAAAGAAAAAAGCATTAAGTAGGCTATAGAAATAGACGGGCTATGCCTGTGGCTCAATGGGCAGGGTGCGGACCTACATACTGAGGGTGGCGGGTTTACAACAACAACAAAATAAATAAATAAGTAAATAAGTAAAGCAAATATTTAAAAAAAAAAAAAAAAAAGGTGACTCAGGAGTAGAAATAGCCCAGGTGAGAAATAAAGGGAACTGCAATAATGCCAATGGCAATGGGGATTAAAAAACAGCTGAATCCAGAGGCCTTGAGAGATCTAAATGGAGAGACATATTTGCTATAACATGATGTTTACATCCCTGAAAAAACTTGTTCTTAAAACCACACATTAAAAACAATACGATTTAAAGAAAACAGAGTTGGAAACAAACATTTAAAACCTATGCAAATCATGTAACCAAAATACTAACAAAAACAATAATAATCCCAATAAAAATATTAACAGCTAAATCTGTGCTGAATAACTGATAAATATGATAAAAAAGAACTTCTAAAGGTATTGGTGAAAATAATAGAAAAAGGTGTAAGGGTATTGAAAGCTAATATATAGAAAAGAAAATGCATAAAGATCTAGGAGAAAAAAAAAAAAGATCTAGGAGAATTGTACAACAAATTCTTCCAACACAAACAGTCAACAGAAGAGAAAAGATATGAACTAAATGGACAGCATACCGTAGCTTCCTGCTATCAGCTGTGTTAGTGTACTTTGAATTCATCTGCCACTACTTCGTACACAAAGTATAGTATGAGGTGAATGTTATAGTTCCCTGTTTACTCACAGTACATAAACCAATTTGTATTACAAAAATAAGTACTTTTAGAGGCAGCACCTGTGGCTCAAAGGAGTAGGGCGCTGGCCCCATATGCCGGAGGTGGTGGGTTCAAACCCAGCCCCAGCCAAAAACTGCAAAAAAAAAAAAGTACTTTTAGGGGGCAGCACCCCTCTAAGGAGTAGGGCACAGGCCCCATATGCCAGAGGTGGTGGGTTCAAACCCAGCCCCAGCCAAATAAACCAAAAAAGTACTCGGGAGGCAGAGGCAAGAGAATCGCCTAACCTCAGCAGTTGGAGGTTGCTGTGAGCTGAGTGATGCCACAGCACTTTACTGAGGGCCATAAAGTGAAACGGTCTCTACCCAAAAAAAAAAAAAAGTTAATTTATGGACTGCAACTTGTAACAGCCTTAAGACTTAGATAGCAGTGAAGAGGAAAAAAAAAAGGTATGACTATACCAGCTTTCCAATTAGGAGTAAATGGACAGACACTGTTCCATTAAGAAAAAATAAGCAATATTGAAGTATGAAAATGAAGAAGATAATGAATGAGGTTTTAGTTAACATTCAGCTGAGTTTGAGGTGTCTCAGAAATATCCTTATTTAGACAGTATCCAGTAAGCAGATCTATAGACGAGGGCAGAACAGAATGATAGGAGTTAAAAATATGAATCATCAGCACTTGGGAGATAGATGAAACTCTGAGGAAAAACAAAGAATTCATGCGTTCACTTTATTCATTCACTCAAACACACAGGTATTAAATTCCGACCGCATGTACGGCCCAATGATGGCAGCAGGGGCATATATGAGTTGTATGCCTCGATCAGGCCTAAGGAAGCCTCCTCACTTGAGTCCTTATGTTAACTACAACCTGACTTAGTAAGACTAACTGAAAACCTAACTTAAGAGTATACAGTCTCTAAGGACAACAGTTCAATTTAGAATTTTTTTACTTTACGATGGTTCCTGTACAATTGTTTTTTACTTTCAGTACAGTATGCAATAAACTATATGAGACATTATAAAACAGGCTTTGTGTCAAGACAATTTTGCCCAACTATAGGCTAATATAAGCATTCTGAGCACTTTTAAGGTAGGCTCAGGTAAGTGACCATGTTTGGTAAATTAGCAGGTTTATCAAATGCATTTTCAACTTAGAGTTGGTTTACTGAGACATGAAATCGTTGTAAATGAAAGAACGCCTATACTTTTGTGGCAAGCTCCTGAGTCTCAGCTGATTTACAGTAGCTGAGAGCTTTAGTCAATCACAGGCAGCCAACTAATTCCAAGTAAGGTAAATGCTGAGTTCTACACCTCATTTCTATCTCTATACCTCACTATTGTTTTCTATTTATAAATGTTGCTTGACCACATTGTTGATAAGAGTTCTCAGACCTGAATTCTGGTACTGAGAGCTGCTTGAGTCATGAAATTTTTGGTTTTGTTCAGTTAAACTCTGCTAAATTTAACTTGTATGAAGTTTTTCTTTGAAAAGCGTAAAGAACCAGACATACCAGATGTCCACTCTCCCAGAGTTCACTTTAAATCGTGGGGAGATAGAAAGCAACCAAATGCATACAGTAAAACGCATCAATTATATGTAGCTAAGGAGATATAAAATGCACTAAAAGGGCACAACACTGAACATGACCTGACCTACTGTGGGAGTAAGCTCAGCCACTTAACTGAGGAACTTTTGAGTCATTCCAAACATAACATACGCAAAGCTCTGCTGGTGGAATAAGGGAGGAATGAATGTGAATAAATGACACAATGCCAATAGCTAGAGTAAACAAACAAGAATACAGTGAAAGAGGTAAGCAGAGGCAGTACCTATGGAATCTAGTGGCTATGTTAAGGATTTCAGTCCTTAAAATATTTGGGATTTTAAGTGGGAAAGTGATAGAGTCATATTTTAAGAGGGCCCTGGACCAAACCCAGATGCAAGGCTAGTAATAAAGACTAAAAATTGTCAGAGAAGTAGAATAGAAACTTGGAGAAAGATCACAGAAGCAAAAAGAGGAGAGAATTTCAAAAGTTCCCAACAAGGCCCAACATTACAAACAAGTCAAACAAGAATGAAGAACCAAATGCACTTGATTGTCAAGATACTTTCCAGTGGGCCCACAGGATCCACTAGGGACTGGTTCCAGGACTCCCCTCAAGATACCAAAATCCACACATGCTCAAGTACCTTATATAAAATCCCATAGTGATTACTATAACCTACACACATCCTCCTATATATACTTTAAATCATCTCTAGATTACTTATAGTACCTGATACAATGTAAACATATTATACCATATTTTTAATTTGTATTATTTATTTTCTGAATATTTTTGATTCACAGATACAGAACTTATGAATATAAAAGGCCACATGTATACTGTCAGCATCATCTAAAGGCGTTGTTATTTCCATTTTATGCATACACTGTACTAAATAAGCTCTAGAGAGCTTATGGTATTTGATCAAGGTCACATTGCTAATAGATAGAAGAGCCTGAATCTAAATTCAGACTTTCCAATTCCAAACCTCATGCTGGTAATTAGATGACTACTGCCAATGCAGGTTTCACTGAGATGGTTTAGGGACTAGGTTTAGTGACTGATACTCACTTCACAAGCACTACTAGTATTCTAGAACAGCACTACTGAAAACTTTTCTTCCTGGATGGAAATGTTCTATGTCTGTGCCAACACAGTAACCACTAACCACATAGCTACTGAGCACCTGTAATCTAGATATTGTGAATGAAATTTATACTTTTAATTAAGTTTAATTAAAATTTAAATAGCTACACGTCATTAGAGTCTACTGAATCAGACATCACAGAATTGTAGTGGGCTAAAAAAAAAAAAGAAAATGAGCAAATAGAAAACAGGCAAGAAGTAAGATGATAAAGGCAGTGTGACCACTAGACAGGAAGATACAACAGACATATTCCTGGGTTAATAAGTTCACTCTTTACTTGCGAAAAACTATTGTAAGTTAGTTTATAATTCATGAAATTCTACTTGTTAGAAAGATAGCAGTGCCATGATTATACACAATTTCTCTTACTACCCATTATCCTCTGAGATTCCAATTTTTGTTAAATAATGCCTCAGGAGCAAATAACACTAGAGCAATGACTTTCAACCGGAGTGTCATGCCACATTAGTGTACTGTCAGAGATGTGCCACAAAAAACTTTTAAAGATTAATTATTTTCAAAAGAAGTTCAAAACACAGTATGTTCTTTTTTTTTAATCAACATAATTTAAGTGTGCCTTGGAACTACACGTTCAAGTGTGCTGTGAGATAAAAAAGGTTGAAAAACACTGCACTAGAGAATGCCAACTTATTGCATGCCTAAGTAGGAGTTTGCTTTGGCATCACACTCAGAATATGGAAGAACTCCATCCCTGAAAATAAACAGATAAGGATGAGTAAATAAAAGGGCCAACATTAAAGGTCTGATCTTTTTGTAGGCTGCTATGCTTCATCCTATCACACAAGGATTTTAAAATGTTTATCTGTTTCTTTCTTTCTTTCTTTCTTTTTTTTGTAGAGACAGAGTCTGACTTTATCGCCCTCAGTAGAGTGCAGAGGTGTCGTCACACAGTTCACAGCAACCTCCAACTCCTGGGCTTAGACGATTCTCTTGCCTCAGCCTCCTCAGTAGCTGGGACTACAGGCGCCCGCGACAACGCCTGGCTATTTTTCTGTTTTGCAGTTTGGCCAAGGCCAGGTTTGAACTCACCACCTTCGGTATATGGGGCCGGCACCCTACTCGCTGAGCCACAGGCACCGCTCCCTGCATATCTGTTTCTAAAATACAAATAAAAATGAATACTCTGGCTCAGCGCCTATAGCTCAAGAGGCTATAACCTAAGCACATCCTCCTATATATACTTTAAATCATCTCAGATTACTTATAATACTGATAAAATGTAAACATATTACACCATATTTTTATTTTCTGAATATTTTTGATCCACAGACACAGAACTTATGAATATAGAAGGCCACATGTATACTGTCAGCATCATCTAAAGGTGTTGTTATTTCCATTTTACACATATACTGTACTAAATCCACATACACCAGAGCTGGCGGGTTCGAATCCAGCTGGGGCCTGCCAAACAACAATGACAACTACAACGAAAAAAATAGCAGGGTGTTGTGGCGGGTGCCTGTAGTCCCAGCTACTTGGGAGACTAAGGCAAGAGAATTGCTTAAACCCAGGAATTGGAGGTTGCTGTGAGCTGTGACGCCATAGCACTCTACCCAGGGCGACAACTTGAGACTCTGTCTCAAAAAAAAAAAAAAAAAAAGAATACTCTGTATTGTTTACAAAAGAGATTGGGGCCCAAACACCAGCAAATTTAATAACATTCCCAGAAAAACAAGTCAAAGTGGTAGGTATCTCATCTACATCACAGCATCTGGGGGATGCTGATAAGGGCTACCAATGTCCACTTTATGATACGTAGGACCAGTTTAAAAAATAAAGCAAAACTATGTAAAGTAGGAAATTTTAGGAATCTGTGAGTTACCAAATCAGTGCTAAATTTTAAAAGCGTTCCTATTGAGGGCGGCTCCTGTGGCTCAACGAGCAGGGCGCCGGCCCCATATACCGAAGGTGGCGGGTTCAAGCCCGGCCTCGGCCGAACTGCAAAACAAAAAATAGCCAGGCGCTGTGGCAGGCGCCTGTAGTCCCAGCTACTAGGGAGGCTGAGGCAAGAGAATCGCTTAAGCCCAAGAGCTGGAGGTTGCTGTGAGCAGTGTGACACCACGGCACTCTACCGAGGGCGATAAAGTGAGACTCTGTCTCTACAAAAAAAATAAA